>LGRX02023325.1:0-17787 GCA_001247695.2 Cymbomonas tetramitiformis | reverse complement strand
ATAGTCATACCTGTCAGAGAAGCGCGGCCCTGCGGTCATATAGTCATACCTGTCAGAGAAGCGCGGCCCTGCGGTCATATAGTCATACCTGTCAGAGAAGCGCGGCCCTGCGGTCACACCTGGAAGCTTCGGCTTTGGTAGTCACTTTCCCACTGCCGTATCATGTCGGTATACACTGCCACGAACTGCTGGCCATGCTCCCGGGTCACCGGGGATTGTGCTGACAACGACGCCCCTTTCCGGGCTTGGGAGTAGGGGTAGCCATCAGGTGCCGCGGACTCCCCCCTGGCACCCGCGCGTGCCCTCTGCGCCCCTCCGCCCGTCAGGGCTTCCTCCCACATCTCCAGCAGGCCAGACTGCTCCCCGCCGGAGCTCTGCACCGCCTCCTCCAGGGAGACTTCCCCCCATCCGCTGCGCCCCGTCTCCTCGGCTGGGAAGGGCGACTCCGGCTGGAGCTCACAGCGTTCAGCGTCAGCCCCCGTGCAGCTCCGGCCTGCAATCTGTGCCTCCTCCATGTATTCATACATCGGCAACGCCGCGCATTCGGACGCCATTGCACGCTGAACCAACCCAACCTCGCATAGCTCCCCAATAGCTGCTTCCACTGCGGCCTGCGGTGCCTGCATCACGGCCGCCACGTGGCGCGCCTCGAAGGGCCCAACGAAGAGCCCCGCAAGGGTCAGCACAGCCACCGCCGTTTCCCCCAGCTGGCTCAATGCGCCTGCACCATCCGTGTCCTCTTCTGCCCCCTCGCCCGCCGAGTCCTCATTCTCAAGGGGCGGCTCCGTGCTAAACTCGGCCGAGGGTGCGGTCACCGGGGGGGGCTCCGGAGAGTTGGGGGAGGAGGAGGGGGGCCTCTCCACTCGTAGCAGCTGCACGCCGTCCACGACCGACAGGGACGCACTGGTCACAACGAGCACCAGTCGCAGCCGTGGGCAGCGGGCCTGGGCATGCTGGAACACAGAGGCCGCCAAGGCGCCGAGGCGCGCGGCGGGGCTATCCACCAGGTGGTCGATCACGAGCCACAGGCATCGCGCCGGGGACGCCTGGAGGGCATCCAGGGCGCGCACGAGGGCTCCGTCACGCCCTGTGAAGCCACCGTAGGCCAACGCCGCCGCCACCCCGACATCGTCCATCGTGCTGGCCCCCATCGCTGCGTGCACATGGCGCACTAGTACCTGCAGAGAAACGCGAAGATTCAGAGGCAATCTTGTTGGTGCTCTGAACACGGTCGGAAAGCACCACGGCAGTGGTGTGACTCTGTCACTGTTTGTGCTCCACGGTGTTAACATCTGGTCCCCAAGCGAAAAGGCAAGCGAGAGGGCGCCTCTCGAGGATCGTCCATCGGGACGATAAAACCAAACTACATACTCCGATTTCTTCACCACGAGCCGTGTCCTTGCACATGGCGTGCAGCAAAAATTTGATGAAAGCGGTGTTTGCACCGTTACGAGCTACTTACCTCTCTCGGGGCGATCTCGATGCCCCCGGTCACCCGCAGCACCGCCTCGTGGAGCGCCCGTTCCACGAGTGCAGTCTTCCCAGATTGTCGCGGACCACAAACCACGACGGCCGCGCCCGGCTGTGCGAGGGAAATGTGGCACTCGCCCTCAGCACCGCCGCCCGGGTCTCTGATGTTGTCCGCCCCACCATGGGTCTCGCCCATCGCTACCCCGTCCTCAGGGGGCGTGTACGACAGCAGGCGGGTGAGCGTCGCCAGTTGCGCCGTGTAGTGCTCTCCCCCGGAGAAGCACTCCCCGAGAGCGCTGCGCTTCATGCTAAGTGAAGCCCAAACGGCCTGCAGCAGCCCGAGGGGAGCGCCGGCGGCGCCAGTCTGCCAGTCAACGGCAGGCAGGGCGGCGCAGCAAGCGAAGACCGTGACGAAGCCTGAGTTGGTCGGGTCGAAGAGAGCGCGGACGCTGCTCTCGGAGCCGCGCAGGTAGCGCTGAAACTTGCAGAGCATCGCAGCTTCCCCGAAACTGACCGCATCCCGTGGAGACTCCGGATCCGGCTGCGCAACCTCCGGCGGCGCCAACTCGTCCAATAGCTTAGCATAAAAATCATCCCACGACACGGCGCACGTGTCCGGAAAGTGGCGCCCCCACACCGCGCGGAGCTCCGGGTGAGGGATCACCCGGTGGGGACCTGCGAAAGCGGTAGAAGATCCCATGGCGCTCGGGGGAAAGTTGAAGGCCCGAGTTGTTGACTCGACTTGGCCGTGGGTGCGTCTGCGCACAGGCTCAGGGAACACTCCCTCGGTTTTGGGAATAGTGTCGCCGGCCATGCCTGAGCCAGAGCCCAGGAATTCAACGTTGCGTCCCGGAGTGCAGCGTCTGCACGCGTTGTACGTTGCGTCCTGTAGTCTTAGCGTCTAAGCGCGATGTCGCGTTCGGCACTTCAGTCTTCACTAGGCGCGAGCGAACTCTGTTGAAGCTTCGGATAGGAAGTTCACACCTGCAGTCGCGCGCGTAGCTGTGAAAGTGCGCCCGAAGTGGCCCTTAAAGTGCGGCTGACATGCGTCGACAACCCCTTTACAGGCGAGCGGGGAGCAAAGTGGCTGAGCTAGATATCGAGATGAGGTGAAGGTCGCCATTGCTTGACGAAGCAGCTCGCGCGATACGCAGATGTACATTGTACCAGATTGCTGGATGCTCTAACCGACGCAATGGCACATTACCAAATAAAACCAAGGCAGCCGACGGCTGTTGTGACCAGTTGTTACGGTACAGGGAACAGGATATCTTTGTTAAATCTTTAATAAATCGTGTGGCGCACGCAGGTCAGTGACTTGATCCACGTGTACTTACCACCGCATACGGAGGACCGATTTGCTTGGTGCAACAAACTTTGTTTCGCCACAAGTGAGGGAGTAGAACTAAACCATTATGGATACATGCGGCTTGCGAAGGTGGGACTACTGAGAGAGCGACTGTGCGTTAACACGCACTGCGCACAGTAGGTGCTAAATGAAGCGGGAATAACACCAGCTGCCTGCAAACTCGTGGGTAGAGGTCATACCTTCTTCCCCCGTTTTCTTATGCCCGGGTGGGCTTGCGAGTAGAAGTGCTAAGTGCACACATTAATTGTCGAAACCCTGTGGTTCTTGTCAGTAGCGATGTTGCCCGTTCCTCCTTGCTGCTCGCCGAATTCAGTCCGATGGGAGTGGTCAAGAGCAGTCTCCGCAAGAACGCTCGCTTGAACGCTGCTGCCTGAGAATGGCCTTTGAAAACTACTGTTGATGTACTATTTGCTTTTGTGTTTACTGAGCAATGTTCGTTTGTTTCTCGTACGAATATCGTTCCCTCATGCCATCACCATCGCCAGCGCAGGAGAGCAACCTGTAAAGAAGGGGAGCGTGCAGTTCAAGTTGCATCCCTCCCCGTCCCGTTCGCTTGAATTATGAATATTATTCGCATGAAATGTTATGTAAGCACGGCAGCCGAGCGGCATCGTCAATTGGAATTCGTCATCGCACAAGGCAGGCGATAAATGTTTGCCATATTTATTTCTTTCACGCAAATTTCGGCAGCCAATTCTTTCGCTAGAAAGAGAATGAGAATGTTCAACGATCGAATGCTGAAAGCGTTATCTTAGGGTCAGATATAAAGAGGTTTCAGGTTTTAGGGCGTTAGGGCGTTAGGGCCTCTCGTCTCGGTCTGGTTATTACAAACCGTGGTTTCGCGAAACCATGGTTTGGGGGAACGTGACACGCGATCAGCATATCCCCCGCCACCCAGGCGCCACCAGGCAGAATATTCGGGGGAATATCGTGAAACCGTGGTTTCGCGAAACCATGGTTTACAAAGTTGAAAGTTACAAAGTACTGTAGCCACTACAGGCCCTGTGTCACAGTAATAAACCAAAATAACCATGTGGAGATCATCAGGCCCGTCCTGAAATCTGGTTTGGGTAAAATGAAAATTCGTCGCGTCGCGTAACTTTTGATCGCAGCGATTTGATTGGTTGGAAAACTGTAAAGCGCTACGCAAAAGTTACGCAAGAGCGTCGCGTCGCGGAGATGTTATTACGATTATCTTTTGCGTAGCATGCATGCTACGCAGAGATAATTTGTCCAACATTTACGCGACGCGACGCTCTTGCGTCGCGTTTTTTGGTTCCACGTAGGCAAAAATTGAAAAATGTTCGTCAGATCAAATCGGAGATAAAAAAAATGGACGCTTCTTGGATATGCGACGCAAGTGTACGCTCCACGTAGGCAATGCGACACTTTGTAGGTCAAACGTTTGACCTAATTAACACTGTGAAAACCTAGTGCAGCAGGGTAGATTAGTGAAGAAATTGAAGTATTCGCGATATATTAGAAGGAAATAATGTTTACTTGAAGGTATCATGAACGATAGGAAGCATCCCCGCACATATTCGGTGACTGGAAGCAGATCTCGAATTCTCCGCTTCGTGTGGCGGAAGCGGGAATGGCGGAAGCGGGAAACCGCATCCGCAAAACGGCATTCCCTTCGGTATCCCGCCGAAGGGAAAGCTAAAAAAATACTAATAGCAACAACTGAAACATATTTTCAACGTTGTATGTGCGCATCTGTGTTTCATTTGGTCATTTGGTTCACCCGCTTCGAGCCCCGCGGCGGAAACGTGGACGCGGTTGACATCCGCGTTTCCGCTAAAGGTGACAGTGCACTGTCAGATGCTCAGAATTGATTTCGTTTGTTCATATGATATGCCTGATATGTTCATGCTGTGCAGTATGAGTCGCTGCTGGGCGTGAGTCGAGATTGCTGGCTCGAATCACGCCCATTACCCCCCCTCACAAGAGTCGTCCAGCATCCAGAATCCTGGATGAATCTTGCGCGCAAAAAAAACATGTTGTTCCTAACACTTATTAGAATTCATATGCAAAGTAATGCTGTGTTTGGTACACGTTAGCATCCCGAAAACAACAGCCGCTGGAAAGCGACTTACGGGGCACTGTCAATTTCAACACTGCATTCACGTTTAAGCTTGCGTGCAATTGTTTTGCCGTTGCCACGACGACACCATCCAGACGCCACGTAGACGATAAATGTCGTGCACACCGTCGCAGTACGCCGATTTCTTCATCCTTAAATCTGGTCAGACGCGACGCGACGCGACGCGACGCGACGCGACGGCCGTAATCTCCAAACCAGATTTAAGGACGGGACTCAACTTCTCATAAAGAGATCGCGTGTCTCACGTCAGTGACACAGGACAGACGTCGCGTCGCGTCCGCGTCCTCCCGTCGTGTCTCAGGATTTCAAATCGGTTGATGCTTGATCAGGCCCGTGCTACACCGAAACTTGGGAAAGCAAAATGTGTTGATCGCAGCGATTTCATTGGCTCCTGTCGCGACTGTCATCCGGCGATGTCATGCGAGGTCATGCGAAGGCATTATTTGTGGCCAAGCAGTTAATTGTCCAACATTTGGGACCTCGATTTCGAGGTCCCAAATGTTGGACAACATTTGCACCCAAATGCACCCAAATGTCGCCTGCGACAAATCCTGGATCATCAGATCAAAAAAACGGGAACGGTTCAGAGAGACCACCGGCTAGCTGGGGTGCGAAGATCGTGTATCGCTGGACTAGAATATGCTGCATTTTCCAATCACAGACACTGTTCAAGATGGGGTCGTCTAGTTTTCGACGTGGAGTGTTCCGCAATTTGAAAATCTGCATTTATATTTTTAAAAACGACGCGGACGCGATCTGTACACACCAGCACGTTTTTGTGATGTTGTCCACGTCGGACCGACGCGCGTTTGCCCGAAATATTCCTTTTAAAGTCGTTTCGCACGTTCGATGAGGCGAATGTCGATTTTAATCTGATCGCGCGGACTGTGATTTATAGATTTAATAACTCGTCTGAAAATGATCGCCGGGTCATATGGAGACTGTATGCCCCGGCGAAACGAATCTTATTTGCTTCTCGACAGTGTACCAAAATCCGGTGTAGCACGGGCCTCAGTCGATGGATTCCTTTCCGGTTTCGGTCCAAATTTCTTGATGCACTTGACCTCTTTTCCTCCACTCAAGTGAGAGAAAAAAAAAACCTGCTTGTAAGACTAGTTGTCAGGGAAGCTAGTGTGTTCGTGCTTCTGTGGCTTCGAAGTTTCGGTAATCCTGACACACAACGGGGATAGCTAACTCGTATTTTAGTGACACGCAGTGTATCCAACCCTATGCGCACTGGGTGAGCCACATTTGCGACTGCGCGTAGAAACCGCAAGCAAGGAAAGCGAGCCTTCACTCGATAATATTCATAGCCGCCGTCAGTTAAAGAACAGTATGACTTTAGACTCGGCTGAGGTTGAGGATACAAAGTGGCGAATTGGAGTGCTATTCTTGGGGTTCATTATCATTTCGTTCTTTCTCGAGAAAGGCATGCATTCGATCGAAGGGTGAGTTATAGTTTGCTCTCCAGCTTTCTATTATGTACACCGTATATCGTGATAAGCTGCTCCCTTACATCGGCGATATGTAGAAGTGGATATTAAGGGATGGGTGTGTGACTGCTGCCTACACAACTTGCAGGTACTTAAAGAAAAGAAAGTTGAAGGCACTCAAGCATTCATTTCACAAAGTCCAAGCGGAACTTACGATGCTGGGTTGCATATCACTACTGCTCGTGATATTAGAAGACTTGTTGCGAGATAGTTGTATCGTCGGTCACGGGAGGAGAAGAAACCTGTTAACTGGTGCGAGTTCCTCTTCACTTGTAGCCTCGGAATAGCGAATTTTGTTTCACAGCACAAAACAATTGATTTACTTTCCCTCCGTCATCTTCTTGCAAGTAAACATTACTGTTTTCCTCAAAATGGTCTTCTAAACCACTGACACGTCTCCAACTTCTCTCACCCGCCTTTGCAACAGAAGATGCCAACCACACTGACGACCACGGTGATGATCACAGCAGCAGCCACGATTCTAGCACAGATAGCGACTGTGATCCGTTCTGGACTCAGCATATTGTGCACCAAGTGCACATCTTCTTATTCGTCCTATCTGCGACACACATTCTCTATGCTGGCATCTCCTTTTCAATATCAATGTATAAAATCAAGCAGTGGCGTCGCTGGGAGGCGATGGCGATATCTGGCGAGTACGTCGCGCCTATTTGTGAGGTTCGTTGCGCCAAGCCCTCCTTGCATAGAAGCTGTCGCGCACACGCGAGCTTCTAACAAACCAGCTAATTTCGCCTAATAGCATACCTCTCCCTTGTAATCACGCTTCCTGCAAGCAGCGCTTTTGACTGGCATATATACTGTTCTCCGCACGCCACCACAGTTGTGTTTCATGGCCTCGGTCTTCCTTTTTCTCGCTGCATGTTGTCAAGTGCCAATGTCTGAAACGAACGAACTTCCGAGAAAACTTTCGCCCGCTCTCTGTGACACTTGCATATTCTGCACTCCGCATAAGCTATTCGTGTTCTTGCGGCAATAAGTCACTTGTGGACGGAAGAACAACCTGTGGCGCCCCTGGGTGCTGATGGGACAGGAACTAGTGGGCGAATTTCCCCGTGAAACGTGGAAGCAACTGACGCTATCGTTCACCGCCCAGTTTAGCTCACACATCAACGAGGAAGTATACATTCTTTTGCGCCGCCTCTTTATTTCGCGCACGCGTGTGCCGACCGACTTCAACTTTGCAGGTACGCTCCAGATAGGTGCCTCTTCGGTCTTGCGAAACACATTGAGCAAATAGGCTGGGAGTGTGGACAAGATCTTTTCAGCCAACTCGAGCTGCTTAAACTACTGCGCGGTGTATCCCCTTGTAGGGCTTGTCGCAACAATTTTACGGAGCCTTTCTCTCTTCTGAAAGCACAGTATAGCCGCATTTTGATGGCTTTAAGGCTCCTGTTTGAAGTTACTCGGTGTTTCCGTACAGTTTGCTGCTGGGTGAAAGAATCACCCGTGAGGGCATCTTCCGGTGCTTAGAGCGGTCCCCTGTGCTGCTGCGCAGCATTCGTGCAGCTATCGATGCAGGAGGAGCTCTCCAACGTGATTGCTATGGAGTGGTAAGCACGAACTGCGAAACGATGATCCGTTTTGGCCTGCTACTCCAACAGTTTCATGCCTTCTTCGTTTGTTGTACACCTCTAAACTGTCCAACCCCATCTCTGTGGACGTCTCGCCTTGATGGAAATCAAGTTCACCTCCAGAAGGCGCCCTGTGAAGCTCCAACCATCACTTTCGACTGCGGATAGGGTTCAGGACATGCCCTGCGGCGTCTCTGGGCGGGTGCTGTGAGAATTGATATCGAGGGCTGCTTTGCATCGATTGGCCAGGCCTATGTTCCTGATGGCGGGCGTGGTAATCCTCGTTCCGAACTTTATTCGGCTGCAGTACTGGCTCCCCGGCGTCGGGTTGACGGTGGGTCCCCGCAGCGACCCCGCAGCAACGTGGAAGTCCCGTCACGCCAGGCTTAATACTGCCGGCGCCTTCGGTTTTCACACTGCCGGCGCCTTCGGTTTTGTGAGACCGCAACGCCGTGGTCGCCATATACAGGGATGACTTGTTTTCATGTGCTGTTGGAGTGCAGAGCAACTGTTGCACGTGACGATTACTTAAGCCTCGTGCCTCTGGGTCAAAACAGGAGTGTGAACCGGCCAGTTCTTGCGCACTCGAGGGCGAGGGATCAGAGGACGTGTCACATATCAGGGCACGTTGAGCAGCATGCCTCGTGACGGTCAGAAGGGTTGCTTGTAGCTCAATAAGGGATTTAGTTGGGGTCAAGAACTGCGCGTTGCTCCTGCCGGCTTTGCGGCCGAAGAAGCTCTTTTTCTTGAAAAGGATCTGCGCTTTGTGCTTCTTTCTAAGGGGCTCTCGGAGCTGAAGTACTCTTGGGTGTACTGGCGATCGAAGAAGACCATCAGTTGGTCATGCTGGTCAGGACGGGCTTGGGGATCGCGACCCTCATCTTCATTCTGGGTCTTCAATATACAGAGCAGCTCTTGCTTGTAAATGAATATGTATATACAGACACTCATATTGTATGTATATACCGGGGGGTTGGTGATCGACAGCCACGTTATGGGGTACTGGCATCTCGTTGTTAACGGGAACGGCCACTGGAGTGCTTTGGATGATGGGATGTGGCTGTCCCTGTGGTACCCTTCTGACGGGTACTGCCTCTTTGAGGGCGTCGGGGATCCATCTGCGGCTTGCTGTTTGGGAGTGTCTTGAATTCGTCTGATGCTTGCTCCCTCTCCGTGTCCATTGCTTCATGGTTATTACACGTGCCGGGGGACTCGTATTCTTTGACCCAGATGTGAGGTACTGGCGCGTCGCTGTGAACGGGGACGGCCACCGGGTGGAATTGGGTTTTTGGAGGCGGTTGTCCCTGTGGTGCCATTCTGGCGGGCACTGCCTCTTGGAGAGCTCGGTGGATTTCTCTGCCTTTGCTGCAAGGAGAGGCAGAGGGTGGTGAAGTCCACGTTCTGTGTTTTCCCTTGTTTTTTGTGGGGAGCACTTAGGTGCCCGCATGTTTTCATTTTTTGACATGGGGTGTCCATGCTGTGTGGTGTGACTGCATTCATGGCATAACCATGGACCAACAGGTCCCATCCATCGACCGTGCGCCACTAGGGGGCATGCCAGCAGGGTCCGCTTACTCCGTAACCCAGAGACCAACAGTTGTTTGGCGACGATCGGTCACATCGTATCATCTTTCCATGCTGCTTTGCCTTTGGGTTGGGAATATGTATGAGTTTGTGGTATCTTGCCACGGCCCCGTCCTGCTCTTGATTTGCTTCTCACATTCACTGGGATGACGGTGGGCTGGCTTTTGTTGGCCGATCTCATGCCGTTCAGTATATACAGCAGGTATTGGTTGTGCATGTGTTTGAGGGGAGCATGTCTCGGCGGTGGCGGGTGTTTGAGTCGAGCAGATAACAACTATTATGGGCATGAAGCTGGTAATAGTCACCATGCAGATGGCGCGGTACACGTGGTATCGTGAAAACAACGACGCAGATAACTCAGTGGCCGCAACCAACGTATCTGCCCCGCATGCCTTGGAACCTTGACGTACTGATAGTTATGAATCGTGTCCTTACGCTCCAACCCATGCTTCGATTTGGCACGTGTATATATCGCAACGCTGCCAACCAGGCGTGCCAACCAGCATCCTGTAAACCTGGCAGTGGCCCTCCCGGAGAGGCGCCCTGCTCGGATGGGCGGCGCACCGCTTCGTGCTGACCCTATTTGCCACTTGCAGGATGGCGCCCCTCTTTCGGCCGAGTCCGAGGCCGAGGCCGAGACCGACGACGGGACTATGCCAAGGTGAAGTATATGTTTGGGGCAACATCCTCCGGCATGAGCGCTTGTGGCACATGCGATGGCGGTTAGAGTTCCCTTATCAGTAGGTGGGTGAAGCCCGGCAACTTGCGAGGAGCGCCCGAGCGTTCTTCCTGTGCGACGGCAGGCGGAGCCTCACCTTGAGGCCGCCCCCGCGTCGAATCTGCGAGAGAGGTGATCGTCGTGTGTCGGGGAAAGGGATGGCTGCAGTGGTGGACCCAAGCTTCAAGTGCGCCTCAGCACCATATGCGGTGAGTCCGAGAGAGTGTTCCACCCGTTCTCCGGTTGCCCGTGCTGCGCGAACGCCCGTGCTGCCGCCCCTCCAGACCCTGCGGCAATGCCGCTCTGCGGACTCCCGTGCTGCCGCCCCTCCAGACCCTACGGCAATGCCGCTCTGCGAACGCCCGTGCTGCCGCCCCTCCAGACCCTACGGCAATGCTGCTCTGCGAACGCCCGTGCTGCCGGCCCTCCAGATCCTACGGCAATGCCGTGCTGCACGACCGCGCACACTGCAAAGTGAAGAAGGGAGCCTCCCTCTTGCAGACCCCTGCCTTACTGAGCTGCAGCCGGCAGCAAGGTGGGCGTGCCTAGCGCTGTGATCAAATCATCGCTCGAAGTGCGCGGAGCAGCAGGGTGCAGGCCGCGCTCACCGGGGGGTGGCTCGCAGGGGCGACTGGGAACTCTGACGACAACGTGCTGGACCCCGACTACGTGGTGCGCGCCCTTCCCATCTGAAGCGCGCATAACAAGACCTGTTTCCCGCGAAGTTAGGGTTGTTACTGAAACCCTTGCTGGGAACAGCCTTCCACAACAACCTGTGTAAGCGCGTTTCGTGAGCCGGCAGCTCTTGCACTTTGGATTTGACTGCGCGAGTTACGAGGAGCAGTGTGGTGGAGAAGCATGCTCCAGCAGACCTGCCCTGCCTCCTGCACCCACGGCGCTGGACATCACCCGCTTTTCGTTAGCCACTTTCAAACGCGCGCCTGTATTCATGGAGGCGCGTGGACGACAAATACCTTAGGGCCGCTAGCATGATGGGTTGCGACGAGGCATGTGAGGCTCTGGTCGGCTCTGTGTGTTGCAGCTGGATGCGAGGGACCTCTTCTGGTTCCGCAAGCCGAGAATCATGCTCCTCGTGTTCCAGTACACTCTGTTCGAGAACTCCCTCTCGATGGCGGCCATCCTGTTTACCCTGTGGCAGGTGCGGCCGCCTGCTCGCCCTGTGGCAGGTGCGGCCGTCTGCTCGCCCTGTAGCAGGTGCGGCCATCCTGTTTACCCTGTGGCAGGTGCGGCCGTCTGCTCGCCCTGTGGCAGGTGCGGCCATCCTGTCTACCCTGTGGCAGGTGCGGCCGTCTGCTCGCCTGTGGCAGGTGCGGCCGTCGGCTCCCCCTGTGGCAGGTGCGGCCGTGCTCGCCCTGTGGCAGGTGCGGCCGTCTGCTCCTGTGGCAGGTGCGGCCGTGGGCTCGCCCTGTGGCAGGTGCGGCCGTCGGCTCGCCCTGTGGCAGGTGCGGCCGTCGGCTTGTCCTGTCGCAGGTGCGGCCGTGGGCTCGTCCTGTGGCAGGTGCGGCCGTCGGCTCGCCCTGTGGCAGGTGCGGCCGTCGGCTCGCCCTGTGGCAGGTGCGGGCGTCGGCTTGTCCTGTGGCAGGTGCGGCCGTGGGCTCGCCCTGTGGCAGGTGCGGGCGTCGGCTTGCCCTGTGGCAGGTGCGGCCGTCGGCTCGCCCCTCTCCAGGTCTCGCTTCATTCATTTGAGGCCACCGGACGAGGTGCACAATGACTCGCCATGCCGTTGAATTGCTCAGGCTCAGGCTAAGCAGCAGTGTGCCATATGCTGTAGATGCGGTGGAATTGCTCAGGCCCAGGCTAAGCAGCAGTGTGCCGGGCTGTATCATGCTGCAGGAGCCATCATACATGTCCGCCTTCGAGTTTGGAGGATTGGCTGCAATTCTGATGGTGCGTGGCGCGCTGTGTGGCTTCCCCGTAAAGCAGATGTGCTGCATCGGAACCAAGGGCGCATCCAAGTAAAGTGTCCTGATGCACAAGCCAATCAGATGCCAGCGCGAATCGCAATCGTTGGCAAGACGATGCATCGCGCGTATTACATCGTTCGCACGGCTGCAGTGCGCACCGAGTCATCCGCGCCGAGTTGTCTGCACCGAGCCGTTTGCAGCATGGAGTCCCCTCCCAGAAGGCCCTATTCAGCAAACCGGTCGTCGGACCACCTCTTCCCATGCGGCCCTGCCCTGTCCCAGTCGCCGCGCTGCTTCAGAGCATGCGTGTAGTACGATTTTTGAGGCGTTAGCGCGATGCGTCTCCATGCACCGCGGCAATTGGATCCCCGGCGAATCTTGGGATTGTGCCCTTTCCCTTACAACTCGCGTCTACACGGCTCTCGCAGGTGGTGGACTTCATTGTCATGGTCCATGCGGCGGCCGTGGTGCTGCCATGCTACGCCCTCGCAGCGACTGTGGGGTCCCACTGCCTCGAATCTATTCAGAAGTGCGCCCGCATCGTGATCCCAGCCCACTCGCATCTCTCTGCTTGCACCCTTTGAAAGATGAAATGAAGGTGGATCGAATCGGCAGACGAGAGCGACGCGTTGTGCGGAGTGCTGAGCCCCCGCGCCCTTCATGGCCTTCGTGGCCTTCTCCCTTCTCCGCGTGCACTGAGACGCCTTCGCAACGTCTGCATGTTGGAAAAAGCTGCTTGTGAAACCATGTCGCGTGTAAAGCGGAACTCCCGGGGCTCTGCGAGAAGCTTCGCTTCCCATGCAGTGCTTCAGCCGCTCCGACTCCGTGAAGCCTTGGTGGTGAGCACTGGGCAGAGCGGAGGCCAGGATGGGCGATGGCGCGGTCCGCCTGCTGTGCGGGCTCTGCGCGATGCTCGATTGACGGGTGTCTGTTGGGAGGTGGTGCGCCGTGACAGGGAAGCAATGCACTCCTCCTCCAACCCGGCGAAAATGCAGGCGGCTTACATGCCACATGAGATCTCCACCGAGACGCCCCTCCGTCAGGTGCGCCAGCAGCGAGGCACCGCCAGTGCTGCGTGGCCGGCGTAGGGGGCGTGCCGTGCGTAGGGGGCGTGCCGTGCGTAGGGGGTGCAATGGCAGAAGCAGCGCAACCGCACAGATGCTGCTTTACCGCCAAGCAGTGTTGTGGGCACCGAGACGCCACATCCCCGGCAGTAGTGGCAACGCCAAAGGCTTGCCAGAGGCTTGGACACAGTCGCCTCCCTCAAAGCAGACTAAGAGAGGCCCGGGGGTGCGCCGTGGGGGTGCTTTCAGAGGTCATTGAAAGAGAGGTCACCTTTTGAAGGCGTGCTGCCGCATGCGCCCGCGCCGGTCGCTGCCAATATTCAAAAGAAGCGATCCAGGTGCACACACGCACACATGCGGCAATGCGCTGGCAGTGCAGTTGCAGAGGGGCTCGGGTGGCATAGTAAGGCTTAGTTGGTCCCAGTTTTCACTGGCGTAAGGGGCGCGCCATACATATATACATATACATACCCCCTAAGTACAAAGTATTTCATTCAATTTTCCTGCTGGACGTTTATGATAGATCCCCACCTGTATCTGTGGTAAGCGCCCAGCAAACGGCGGAAGACTAAGAAAGGCGCTTCGACTCTAGTAATGTGGAGCGACCTGATACTCTCTTCCCAGATGGAACGTAGACGGTGTTCATAGCTAACGCACCAGCTCCAAGCAAGCGCTGCTGTGTCAACTCACACCGTACAGTCGATTCGCAAGAGGTCCAAGTAAGCGCTGCAGTGTCAGCTCACACCGTACAGTCGATTTGCAAGAGGTCCAAGTAAGCGCTGCAGTGTCAGCTCACACCGTACAGTCGATTTGGCACCCCGAGATCTCTGGTATTCCGGTGTGTGGCACAGTAGAGGACTCTGAAAAGCCAGTTCACCGCCTGGCATCCACGTCACCATGTCGCTAATGAGCGGGCTGCATGCATGATCCACTGTGGCTACTCTTGAAAGTCAAATATGTTCCCTCCGACGATCTGACGCTCAGATATGATCCCTCCGATGATCTGACGCTCAAATATGATCCCTCCGACGATCTGACGGTTGAATTTGATCCCTCCTATCATCGGACGGTCAAATATGATCCCCCCGATCATCTGACGATCACATGGGATGTTTCGAATGATCTGATGTTGCTTCTTGACATAAAGCTGGCCACTTTTCAGTCCCCACCCGCCACCTGTCACCCGTCACCTATCACCTGTCACCTGTCACCTGACAACGTAATGTGCCCCCTCCGGAAGTGCCACCGTGACCTCTCCCTTGATCTCACAGGAAGTACCCCCTTATCGTGCGTGATCCACGGCCGCGCGCCAAGCTTGCATCTGGTTGCTACAACTCGCTGGTTTCTGACAACTACCTCCCTTCTCTGTCACCTCCTCCCCACCAATCAGGAGGAGCAGCTGGAAGGCCATGCTCGGCATTCCCGAGAACGAGCCCTCCCTCAAGAAGCTCGAGAGCATGCCAGCTAAGCCGGTGCAGTCGGCGGTACTGATCCGCCCCATGCCATCAGCCTTCGCTGTGTGCTTCTTGCCTCAGGGGGTTGGCCCCGCGACCTTGCCTCAGGGGGTGGGCCCGGCGACCTGGCCTCAGGGGTTGGCCCCGCGACCTTGCTTCAGGGGGGGGTTCCCCGGCGACCTTGCCTCAGGGGTTGGCCCAGCGACCTTGCCTCAGGGCGTTGGCCCAGCGACCTTGCTGCTAACGGTCAGCTCGTGCGTCTGGCAATGGCCTTGGCGCTGCTGACGCACTCGGGTTTCCGTCCCTACCGAAGATTTCAGTTTCTCCTCCTCGGCCCGGAAAGTTGCACCGTACACGCCTCCGGTTGGAAACTCAGGGTCTCATATGCTCTCCCTGCTGTCACGCTTTCTACTGCGGGCTCCGCGGAACACGGGGGACACGGGCGCGTGGGCGCACAGTTCGAGGAGCACCACGACGCGCAGACCTCGCTGAGCATGCTCCTCGGCGGCTACCACAAGCAGCGGCTCATCGAGGCGCAGGAGAATGGCGACAGCATCACATCGCCGGTAATGGTCCCCCTCACTCCATCCCCCCGAATTGACTCCGGCGCCATGTGGCATCCGCCATCCCTGCCGTCCTGCTGGGCGCCGCATGTCGCCTCCACTGCTGTGTGCGCTTTGCCGCCGACACCAGCCCTTCCCCGCGCGCATCTAAAGATGCCTCTGAGGTAGATGCCCCTGAGGTATATGCCCCTGAGGTAGATGCCTCTGAGGTAGATGCCCCTGAGGTAGATGCCTCTGAGGTAGATGCCCCTGAGGTAGATGCCTCTGAGGTAGATGCCCCTGAGATGCGCTGCTAGAACACTGGCGTTTTGGTGCACCTCGCCGGCTCTCTGGTGTGAAGCCTCGTGCAATGCGCTCTCCGGTGTACTATGCGGGCTATGCGGCCTGTGCTCGGGAGGGCTGTGCTGAGGGGCGCCCTCGTTGCTCGTACATTAGCACCCCGCCCTTCGTGTTTGCCACTGCTCAGGAGGAAGGTGACGAGCCGAGGGCCGACTGCGATACTGCTAATCAGCGGTGAGCTTTCTTCCCATCGGTTCCTCCATATGCTCTCCGGTCCCAACAGCTCGGACCTGGGGTGCGACGATATGCGGCATGTGACGTCAGGGGTGATGGCCAGCAAAATCGATCGGCGCGCCTTGCCTCCGGAGCACAAGCTCACAGCAGGCAGGCGGGCCCGCCGCGGCCACGCACCTGGTCTCTCAGCGGAAGCTGGCTGCGAATGTGATGGATTTTCCAGGGCGCTTGAGATGGACCTTGCGGGAGACGACGACAGCTCTGGAGGGCGACCGAGCCTGGATGAAGGTGGGCGCCCGCAGGGATGGCAGCTATGCCAACGATGCCGCATCTCGTATGCGAGAGCAGCGGCGGGCGCCTGAGCAGATGCAGTCGGTGCATTGTTCTGTGCCAGCTGTCACCATATCGCATCCTGCGAGGTGCTCCGCCCGATGCCGGTGAGGCCATCAATCGTCGCGATCCAACGGTCCAAACGAGCGGCAGGCGATTGAGCAGGTGGGGGGTTGCGGTTCGGCAGATCCTAGGAAACGCGCTGCATCGATGCCGATGCTTGTAACGATGAACTCGGTGTACAGAATGGAGGTGCGTTTGTTGATGGCGGGTGCTGTCTGGATCTGCCTGCGCGTTTCTTGTTGGCGGCGATGGGGCTGCGCAGACTCGCACAGCCCCGTGGGACGCCACCAAGAGACACAGGTGAGATCGCCACGTGGCTGCAGGAATGCGATGAAGGGGAAGCAAGTCCTCTTGGAGCAGCAGAAGACATGAGCTCGGACACGAAGCCTCCTGTGAAGGTAAAAGCAGCTCATTGGCTGGATGGCAGGAGATGCAAGCCTTGAAATCGACCTGGCGTAAAGATCCGTCCTTTGCTTATAATTTGACCGGCTTTATGTATCCGTTCTTTGCCTGAAGGAATTGACCGGGGGTGTGGGGGATCCAGGAGCCGGGCTCGAGGCAACGTGAGCGGCGCGGATCGCTGCCAACGACCACGCTGTCACACCAGGAGGAAGAGGACGATAAGGAGGAAGAAAAGCGGAAGCGCCGCTTCTCACTAGAAGCCCAATCCCCACGTCGCAGCATCACTGATATCTTCGAACTACCGGTTGCGACTCCGCCTCAACCACGTAGCATGTCAGTGGCAGGTAACGGCGTGCCTCACTCTTAGCGCGCTGCGGCGCTGACCTGTGGAATAGCCGGCATGATCCGCCCATTCTTAGCGCGCTGCGGCGCTGACCTGTGGACTAGCCGGCATGATCCATCCCATTACTTTCCAAACGCGCTGCGAGCGCAGTCTGTGGACTAGCGACGTGATCCGGCTTTCATTCTTAACGCTCAGCTGACTATGGACCGCCCGACGCCCGATCGCCCATTCTTAGCGCTCTGGCCTCTTTCGGCCTGTGGACTAGCGGCACTTGATCCGCCCGGTGGCGGCTGCGGGCGGCCTGTGGACTAGCGGCATGATCCGCCCGCATTCTTGGCGCGCTGCGGCGGCCTGTGGACTCGCCGCATGATTTCGCCCATTCTTAGCGCTGTGGCGTCTGACCTGTGGTGCCCGGCATGATTCGCCCATTCTTAGCGCTGCGGCTGGCCTGTGGACGCCGGCATGATCCGCCCATTCTTAGCGCTGCGGCCTGACCTGTGGACTAGCCGGCATGATCAGCCGGCCTAGCCCCGCGCTGTGGCGCTGACTGTGGACTAGCGGCATGATCCGCCCATTCTTAGCGCGCTGAGGCGCTGACCTGTGGACTAGCCGGCATGATCCGCCCATTCTTAGCGCGCTGCGGCGCTGACCTGTGGACTAGCCGGCATGATCCGCCCATTCTTAGCGCGCTGCGGCGCTGACCTGTGGACTAGCCGGCATGATCCGCCCATCCTTAGCGCGCTGCGGCGCTGACCTGTGGACTAGCCGGCATGATCCGCCCATTCTTAGCGCGCTGCGGC
>LGRX02023323.1:0-11396 GCA_001247695.2 Cymbomonas tetramitiformis | reverse complement strand
GACGCAGGTGGGCTCCCCGGGCAGCGACGCACGCGCAGCATGACGCAGGTGGGCTCCCCGGGCAGCGACGCTTGCGCAGCATGACGCAGGTGGGCTCCCCGGGCAGCTACGCTTGCGCAGCATGACGCAGGTGGGCTCCCCGGGCAGCGACGCTTGCGCAGTATGACGCAGGTGGGCTCCCCGGGCAGGACCGCACGGCCGCAAGCATGGCATCGCAGGTTGGCGCTTCGATCGCCGCACGCGACATGTGCCCCACGAGCAGTCCTTGTGCGAGTTGGGGCCACGGCCCCGGCCCCGGCTGGAGTGGCCGCGGGACAGAGACACGGAGACGTCCAAAGTGGACTGGACAATGAGGGGTATGGGCATGCCTACTTTTCTTCAAAGTCTGGCCGGACTTGTTTCAGCTGCCACAGACGCCATGGCACTCGTTCCCGCTGAGAGTGGCGGCTACTGACCACATCAAATCCCTCGAGCTCCGTGGGTCATGGTGGGGTGGCAGCACTGCCAGGGCAGCGGCGGCAGATCTGTGGGATCTGTGGTTCAAATTCGATAACCGATGCGCCCGCGGCCACGGGTGTTGAAATCCGCGGCCTCTGCTGATTAGTTTCACATCGACGGTGATAGTCTCGCGACACTTGGTGGTTTTAGAACCCTAAGAGACCCTGACTTCAGGGCTGATTTGGCAGCTGCACAAAGGCGTGACTGCTGTGATCGGATCGGACCTCTCCATTTGCAACGAGCGCAGTTTTTGGCAGGTCCACGGTTCGCCTTGGTGTGGGCAAGAATGCCGCGGGGTGAGGAAGATAAGTGGATGGTGGGGCTGGTGCGTTGTGGGTTCCACTGGATGGGGAGTCCACCCCCTTCAGCATGTGCGGGACCATCGGGAGCCAATGCTTCATAGTGGCTCAAGCCGGGAGGAGGGATGCAGCGGGTGTCGGAATGCGCCGGCTGCAGCGCTCCGCGACACCGACATCCCCGCAGGAGCCGACATCCCCGCGAAGCAGAAGCGGAGACTGCAGGGGACATGGCTTGGGCGACTCTTGAACACCAAGTGAGGCATGCCATGTGCCGAGTGCCCAGCGCCGAGTGCCCGGCGCGGACCGCAGCTCACCCAAAGACCACTCCGATGCTTTCTGTATAAGCTTCCAGCACATGGCAGCTTCCTACCTGTTTCCTCATTTGCTCTTGCGGATGCTTCTCAGCCGATTCCAAGGGTAGCGCCGGATTGTAGGAAGCTGAGTTAAGTTCCGAGCTGTGCTTTGTGGGTGGGCGGGCACTCGCGCTGCGCCGCTATGGCTGGACACGGCGATCACTGCACCAACAAGAGGCTACGATCTTCTCCTACCTTGAGCGGCTAGACCTGGTCCCACTCTTCATTGCGTTTCCGTAGTGATATTCAAACTGCATGTTCACCAGCCCGGCCTCATACCTGCTCCGGTCCTCGGGGAAGGGCACCGGCCACCTCAGCCCCCCTTTAGGAATGATGCAAGATCGAGGCCTGTGATTACTCTATCTTGTCTTAGGGCATGGAGCTCCTACAGCCTCCCAATGTTGGCACAAGTTGCCGCAATCAATGGGCAACCTTCATTCTCGAGTGAGTGGCCAATGATCCGATCTGGTCCAGGGCGGAGGGTTATGGTCCGCTGCGGGTCCCACGAAAGCCGCAGCCAGGGGACACAAGGAACAGGACTCGGGCGGTCGCCATCCAGATCAGGGGCCATACCCGTGGTACCACGTCCGTATGGAGTACTCGTAGTCGAAGCCAATACCAGGCTCGCCACGGCAAGAGTAGTTCGTATTGAAGGCCCCCATCTCCATGAACCCGCGACGTGTCACCACGAAGGGCCCCATATTCATCTGTGATGCGAACATGAATGGACGGCCCTGATCTCTTAAGCCCCCAGGCCCACACCCCCTCGTCCGCTCAGCAGGTCTCCTATAAAAGCATGCATTATTTTGGGACCGGTCACACCAAAGGGATGCAGGCACACTCGTGCACCCTCATAAAGGGGGAATCTCCATGGGGGGTTTTCGTCGATTTCCATGTAAAAGCATAACGGTAAATTCAAGTTGAGTTTTGGAACCCTCGAATCCTCACCATCAGTGAAGAAACATTTAGAGATGCGCGTGATGTGCTCAAAATCACATCTGAGTTATATATATACTTATGTACACCATTTCACCGGTAAAATCAGCTTTCCAACGATATTGGGCGCCTATGTGGGAACAAGTTACCCCTGGGTAAAGGTGCGTTGATTACAAGGCACTGTCGCTCGCACACAGGCATTACATTATATGCTTAGATATGATGAAACCACGATGTACTGTGACCATTGCATTATTTATATGGTGCATGGGATATATCAAATTATTTCTTCTCTCACCCTGATTTCAGCGACATGCATATATATATATATATGTATATATATATACGTTATAGTGTATGTGCGTGGCGCACATATGTGCGCCAATTTCAGTACAGGTGCGCTAACAGTGGTAAATCGTACACTGTAAAACCATATAAACCAACGATGATATCAATTAACGCATCGTGAAACACATCGGGTTTAAGATATTCAATATCATGGGCGTTTTGTGTGGTTTTACGTGTACGATTTACCACTGTTAGCGCACCTGTACTGAAATTGGCGCACATATGTGCGCCGCGCACCTACACTATAACATATATATATATATATAGGTCATTCTCAACCAATAGAACACTAGCACTAAGCACGAACTCGTGGTATGCATCATGGAAGTACCGGTTAGTAGCGATTTGATTATTAAACTCCTCAAGAAACTGAATCATGTCAGCTTTTCTCGAGCTGTACTTGCCACTTTGTTATATGATTATATGGAAAGTGAGGATCTTCTCCATTCCGATTAAGAGATAACAGGAGAAGTTTTGGCCACACAGTAGCAATTTTGAGGGCTTATTGAGGAAGGCCAAAGTGAGATCCATTGGGCGAGACAGTATCCACGTGTTGAGGAGTTGCTAGCTCCTCTGGAGTTGACATCGGTGTTGATTATTTTACCAACACGCCGTTCCTACACTGCTGACGTGGACCATGTTAGGAAAATTGATCTCTAGTAGCCCAATTAGCCGAGGTCAGTCATCGGAGACATGTCGGAGGCGGAGGATATTTCGAGATCCGTGGCAACGGGATGGAGCCGCCGAAGCCTGAATTCGTTTAGCTCCGACGTGGACGGACAAGAACGGAGCCTTAACGGTTTCTGGTTCCGTCTATTGGAGCTGGGGTGAAATAGGCCCCGTTGTGGACACCATTCCAATGTGCTACAGTGACACTATGGAGTCTCAATGTGAGCAAATTGTGACCGCAACCAGGGGCAGCAGAGATACCTGCTTATCCTTGAGCGGGATTTCGTCGCGTTCTAGGCCCCCGTACACACCGTCCCTGCAACCCGGCAGTCACTCTAGTCCGATCTTTCACATGCCAGGCCTCAGTACCTGGCGTGCAGCGGAGATGAGTCGCACAGCTTCTCAGCACTCATTGGCATGCGGAGACGATTGTCTTTGGCTCACAAAGAATTGTGCTAACAGAGGAAGGTCCCAGAAATCATTGCTTCCGATATCATTGCAACCCGGAGGAGAGATGCTCAAAGCACGCAGCGCGTTGCTGGGAGGGCCGAAACCCAACAGGTGGACACGCCGCGTCCCTACTAGATCAAACAGCAAACCAACATCTCACGCCGATGGCAGATGTGCGCCAGTGCCATAGCGATGCTGGTGGAACCATCAGCAACGGGGGCATCTCTGCCACATGGCGCGCCCTGAGGAAGCTGTCCATGCAACGTGCATGCCTGTTACCACGGTGTCATTTCGGTATGGACACCTGAAACCATTCGGGCAGGGCGGTGTTACCTGTCGATGCCAAACTTACTGCACAGAGGCCCCCCGTGGATCTTCCCTGCGCCGCGGATTGCACCGACACGGTCACCACAGGGTTCCTTGCGCACCGCTGGTACACATCCTTGGAGCAGACGAGGATCCTCGAGGCAACAGAGGCGCCTCGAATTAACGGAACCTGGAGGTTGAGTTGATGAATGGTTTCTATGCTCAAAGCCATCGAAGCAATGAAAATCTACTTGAGAAAAAAGTGGTGAATCGAATCGGCGCCATACTGCAAAAATGATTCTACGGCAGCAGCATAGAGCGGTGATACAGGCACAAGGGAGACTAAGGGAGGAACTTTGCTGCAGCCCATGGGCTCACCTGTATAGCCTCCCAGAAGATTTAGCTTTGGATGTGTCTTGAAAAGCGATTCTGCTTGCCTCAACCACACCGGAAGCACCTGCACCCCCTTCCCCGGCATCGTCTCCATATCCCTCACGCCGCAATCTTCTCCCTATATCAATTTCATCTCTCGCCCTCTAAACCCTGTCTATAATGCTCACACCCCTGCACTCGCTCCATCGTTCTCGGCATCCTCTCTCACCCTCCAAATCCTCTCCACATCCCCGGCATCCTCTCTCACCCTCCGAATCCTCTCCACATCCCCGGCATCTCTCACCCTCCAAATCTCTCCACATCCCCGCATCCTCTCTCACCCTCCAAATCCTCTCCACATCCCCAGCATCCTCTCTCACCCTCCAAATCCTCTCCACATCCCCGGCATCCTCTCTCACCCTCCAAATCCTCTCCACATCCCCGGCATCCTCTCTCACCCTCCAAATCCTCCACGGCACAATGCATCAACCCCCACGTCCTCTCTATGGACGCACACCCTATGACTGCAATCACAGCTCAACCCACACATCCTACACATCCTATCCACACATCCAACCTCACCGCCATCCTCACCATTATCCCATTATTCCTGTTTCCCCTGAGCCACTTTAGCCATGTATACTCCTCTCTCACCAGTGAACACCCATATCTCATCCCATATGCGTTGTGCATTAGAGCGTGCTCCACTTCCCGGTCAGCATGGACTGCCGTGTGCCATCATCGTTGCACCCACAGCCAGCAGTCACAACAAGTACCTCGCTTCAAAGTCGTTCACGTGAGCACACCGCCCGAGGGCACACACCGAGAGCTTGCACAGCACTCGCGCACGGCACGCGCCCTGCACGAGAGCCTGCAGCGCCACTGAGGACTCGTGGCAATATGCATACCCCTAGTCGAGGCACAAGGGGCACATTGCATCCGCGGTTACCAGGCACACGGGGCATATTCTATCCGCCGTCACCTGGCACACGGGGCAGGCATATTCCATCCATCACCTTGCAAGGGCATATTCATCTTCGCGGTCACCTGGCACACGGGGCATATTCTTCCACATCACCTGGCACAAGAGGCATATTCCATTCGCCATCACCTGGCACACGGGCATATTCCATCCGCCGTCACCCGCACACGGGGCGGGCATATTCCATCCGCCATCCTGGCACACGGGGCATATTCCATTCGGTCACCTGGCACACGGCGCATATTCTTTCCACATCACCTGGCACAAGAGGCATATTCCATCCGCCATCACCTGGCACACGGGCATATTCCTTCGCCGTCACCTGGCACACGGCGCATATTCTTTCCACATCACCTTGCACAAGAGGCATATTCCATCCGCCATCACCTGGCACAGGGCGCATATTCCTTCACCGTTCCCTGGCACACAGGGCATATTCCTTCACCGTATCTGGCACACGGGGCATGCGTATTCCATCCGTGGTGACCTCTAATAAACGGACAGTGAATATCGCACCGGAGGCAAATCGTCATCCTGCAAGAAGACGAGGATCTCCCCCTGAGCAAGTTTTGCCAGCCTATTGTACCTGTTGCCGTCCTCCCGTCCCAACAAAGGGCCTCCGCCGAGCACAATGGGAAGGCAGGAGCCGTCTTCAAGAAGGCTGATACAAAAGCACCCCAATACACAGAGTTATATAGACCACAAATGTGGAAGCAGGGAGGAAGGTTAGCTACCCTCGAATCTCATGAATATTGCCGGAGGTCACAAGGTAGTAGTGGTTGAAGCTGGATTTGGCGAGTGTCTGGCTCCATAAAGCATGATCTGTACCTCCATCGTTGTTTACAAGGACCTCATTGTTACCTTTTGCCGTCGCTAGTCTCTCCACGAGCCTGTTACCACCTCCCATATGCATCCTCCGACATCACTTAGGTTTAACGTGCATCATGCAAAAGCTAGATTGTACTGATTCATCCTCCGAGATTACCTGCATTACCTCCAAGACTATCTCCGAATCCCCCTCGCTTTACCAGAACCGAGATGTTACGAATACTTCCTCCAACATCACCTAGATTTCAGACGCATCCTCCGGCGCCCGCCTAGATTTTACAAATGCATGCTTTAACACCACCTACGATTTACAACCGACACCACCTACGTCTCAGATGCATCCTCCGACACCCCCTAGACGTTGACCTGCATGCTCCAAGACCGCCTAGGTTTCACTTGCATGCTTAAAGATATTGATTTCGCTGTCCGACCACGGCGTAGCCACTCGAGCCTGAAATACTTGACCGTGCTTCCACCGACTCTCCTGTTTCGAGCAGTGGCGCTTACAGCGGAATGATCTCAGGCCGACGAAAATATTGGATCACGAAGGAGAAGCGCGGCGCTCTCGACTGCACCTGCCATAATGTGCGATCCCCAAGAATATATTCACCCACAGTACAATCCTTCATAAACCCTAGAAGTCATCGTGTTGTACCAATAAAGCAGTCCAGTTGCAAGGAGCCATCACCCCCACCGCTTACCGGACGACCAAAGACTTCTTACAGCTCCCAGATGAGCACGTAAAAGATTTCAGCTGAAGAAAGAACTTCTCAGTCACAACGCTTAAAGCGCATGCTGGTGGATGTGTGAAGTGTCACCTCGGGCGACTTCTCCAGACATTCTACAAACTCTTCTTGTAGTAGTACGCTCCGAGCCCGTCTCTGCAAATTGCAAGCAGTCAAGGCAAGAGTCCCCAGGCCGTGGGAGCCAGCCAAAACCGAACTGCCCGCAAAAGGGCTGCCAAGGTGCTGCAAGGGCTTTGGGTAGGTGACACGTGGACAAGGCTCCAGCCTGCGCGTTCCCCCAGCTCCAGGGACGCCGCTCTGATTGCCAGGCGCTGCGCTGTCTGGCAAGTGGTCGCAGGGTTGGGTGCTAAAAACAAAGATCATCTCAGCTCTTTCTACGCTCTCTCGCCTTGTGAAATTTGAATCAGTGATGGGAGGATCGAAGGGTACTCGCCTCCAGACTGTCTCGTCCCTGATATGACCCGTCCACCGTGATTACCTCCCTTCCGTTCGCCATTCGTATCAAGCCCTGAGTGTGATCGAAGCCCTAGTAAGGCAACGCACTGGCATCCGTACGCACAAATCGCCGGTAAAGTGGGTGTCAAGTCGCAGCTGCACGGGCTCGCCAGGCATCTTTTGAACGACTTCTGCGAGAAGCGGTAGAAGATGCCTCCAAAGCACAGTCAATTTTTACACCACAGAGAGGAGATCCTGCCGACATCGACAGAGCGCGCCGAGTGCGCATCACCGGTCCGCAGGAAGCGCGTAGATACCTGTCGAAGCAGCGCCGAGTCTTGGGCGCCGTGGCCACCAACTTCCACTAAGAAGGTAGTTTCCATTGGCTCCCTGCGCCGGTAGCAAATAGGGTCGGAATACATAAGGTCAACACCAAGCCAATTACAGCTCTGCTAAACAGAAGTTGGTTACACAAAGGCAAAATACGACAGCAGAAGCTTGCCACTCGACATAATGGGGCGTACTTTCGGTAATCCCGTCGGGTTTTTATGGAACTCATTCGGCGCAAAAACGATTCTTGCACAAATTTTCTGGAGCGCAGGATCAATATCTCCGCTGACTCAGTGAAGTTGTATATGTCTTCAACGGCGTGCAGCAACGCGTGTATGTCGGAGAAGCCCGTTAGAACGAATGATGACAATGGATTGTCCAGGTCGTTGCACTCGAAGGCCCCACATGAACATGGGGGGGGCTCTGGAGTTTTGACAAACGGCTTTTCGTGAAAATGTGAGCTGGGTAAACATCCACGCGGTAGCTCACTCTTCGGATCAACATTTATAGTTGGCTGGTCGCTTGGGCCAACCGTAGGCATGGGCCATGTGACGTGCATGTTGAAGCCATCAGCTGGTTTGGCTTCTGACGTTTCAGGCACGGTCGAGGGAAACGTAGTCGGATCGGCGCGAGGACCTTCCGCACGTGCGTCAGCTGGAGGTTCCCTGGAGTCTGCATGCGCTTCGGAGCCATAAACTGGTGTTTCTTCTGAGATTACATGCAACGTCGAGGAGAGGGTGGCAGGATCGGGGCGAGGGCCTTCCACGCGTATGTGGGTCGGCGATTCCATAGAGTGTGCTTGCGACTTCTCGAAAATTAGATCGGAAATGTACCACAGAGCTGCACTTGTGGCTATGGCGAGGACCAAGGCCTTCTGCCAGGTCCCCTTCCGAGCCTTGGGGATGGCCATAATACGCGTTCTAGCCTAAAGGGGCGTTACACGGCTCAAACTGAGTCGCACCATGTGTAAGAATGCATAAGCACTTGTTGAAGTTCAT
The DNA here is from genome assembly GCA_001247695.2 of Cymbomonas tetramitiformis. Taxonomy (NCBI): domain Eukaryota; kingdom Viridiplantae; phylum Chlorophyta; class Pyramimonadophyceae; order Pyramimonadales; family Pyramimonadaceae; genus Cymbomonas; species Cymbomonas tetramitiformis. Next base: position 2,846 of record LGRX02023323.1, on the reverse strand, counting down.
GCTCCCTCTCAATCAAAAACCCCACCCAACAAAGAAAGCATCATTACAAGACTGCAGACGAGAGTGAGAGTCCAGGTTAGAGGTTTGGGACAGATTGGCACTGCACACGCACTCGCTCCACAGCGACACTCGACTGACATGACATGACATGACATGACATGACATGACAGCGACTGGTGATGATGATGGTGCTGGTGGTGGTTTTATATTTCATATTTGAAAGATACTTGAGGGACCGGACAATTCGCACGCACAAAATGCAAATATTTGCTCTGTACGAAACGCGTTTAGCTCTCGCCGGAACGTGCATATAGGGATGATTCTATCATTATTCTCCGTATTTCGAGGAATCGTAAAGTTAAAGGATTGCGGTGTCTAGGGGCAGCTTTGGAGAAGTGATCGAATAAAAACGACTGTGGAACTTTCACCAGGTGGCATCGTCAGCCTCAAGTGAAACTTTCATCTAATCGTAAGCACGCCTCCGAAATTTAAGTGTTCAGGCACAATGATGAGCCTGCGCTTTACAACTATCCTGCTTGTTGTAGCAACCGTCTTTAGTCAAGGTTCGTTCCTCTTTCCCCCCACTCGACCATTCTAATGTCCGTCTGGAATATTGGCGTATTTCTCGATGATTATATAGCGTCCATACATGCTTAATTTCACTTAACGAAAGCTCAGAATTTGTTCTTAAGCACCGAATCTTCTAGTTACGGGGAAACATCTGCAAGTCGAGGTTCGGAGGCCGGTGTACTGTTGTACAGCCGGCGCAACCTATTTACGTCCCTGAAGATGTGTATAATAATCAATTCTTTAAGAGAAATGTCCTGTAGCAGGTGAAGCCCTTCGGGATCGCTTTATGCAGCACGATCATACGGACTTGTACACGGCAAGTCCACACAAATTATGCTGTCCCTTGATTTTCCTTTATTTGTCAGATCTTTCTTACGTGAAAATAGCCATATTCGGTTTAAGCTGCGACAGTAGTGTGTTGCGCTCACACTATCTTCCGGTAATCCTGCCTCGAACCGCCTTCGGCACACCACTATTTCGGTTTGTGCCCAGAGCCGATTGTTATTGCAGTGCACGTTGCAAGAAGAGAGACGGATATCCACAAATTGTGCTACCTCACGTCCTCACGTCTTTGTCAAGCTTATTCTGCGAAACCAGGCCAAGCGCGACCGAGATCATGCCTGGAAGAAACGAAACGGGGACGAAACCTCTGGATCCTCTGGATCCTCTGGCGACGCAGAGGTAGGTTGGTCTCACTGCACACATGTCGTTTAGATTTCATCGCGAGCTATTGCACGATACCTCGCGAGCGCTGTTGCACGAAGCCTCGTGTAAGATATAGTCGCTTTATGTTCGCACCACAATACCGAGGTACACACGGGCGCGCACACACACATGCTTGTATTTGTTCGGTAGCCAGGATAGCTGTTGTCCATTTACTTCGTGCATAAATACGCGCAAGTACATACCGTACTCAACCGCATAGATGGCCACACTGCCGTTTACGTGATCGGAAGAGTGTTGGTGTGATCCTACACATCCAAGCGAAAACCCGTTAGCTCTTCGAATACGACCGTTCAGCTTTTTCCTGGAATTGATACGATACCTGTCAGCCTCAAGACCTGGTAGCTAGTTGGCGCCTTCACAGCTTTAACTCTTCTGAGCAGTCTAGGTATTGCCTTGCAAAGATTGAAACCTCTTACGTTCTCCCGCAGGAAGCAAACTGTCCTCCAGGTCGGAAGATGTATCACGTTCTAATGACGGCTGCTTCCGGCCAGTATCAGGTTCGTGTGCGAGTTTCAAAACCTCTGATTGATTGATTTCTTGGTGAGCACTAAGCCTGTAGGAGCTCAGCTGCTGGCATCGCCCTCAAAGGATCGTCAGCAGGCGGAAACGCTCTATACACGCAGCAAGCAGACGAAACCTTGCTCCGCACCTTGCTGCGAACCTGACTCCGACTCCGTACACGATATGCCACTCAAGCGCACCGTGGGAGCCCTTCTGCGGTTCTCAGTATTGCTGCAAGCACTCTTACGATTCTCACGGGGTCTCCTGGCGTTGGGGCGGGGACTATGTGTATGTAGCGCAGGAGTGGCAATCACGCACAGCGTACTACCACTACAAGAAACAGAAGAAGCTCAATCCCTGTTCCGAGATGGGCGGCTTCACGCGCCTTCTCGGTCAGCACACGCCCTCGCCTCAGCACACCGCCGTGAGGACTTGCATAATGCAGACCGAAGCCGGTGGGACCGCACCGCTCACCGCTCACCGCTCACCGCGGGACCGTGCCAGTGTGACTTGGGGTTTGTGCCGCAAGAGCAGAGAAACGCAGGCGCTCAGACGGAGGCTATCAGGCAGCGGCCTAGCATCTTTGAACGCTCTGATGGCGCAGTGGGAAGGTGGTTGATGACTGGACAGGCATGCCGGACGGAAGGGCAGATGGCATGATGGACGAGATCCCTACATTGTTGGTCAAGCAGTTGCGCCACGGTGCTCCTCCGGGGGGTTCCATTCCCGGACCGGGCGAGCCGGAGGACTTCGACTACCATTTCATTGTCATGAACCGCCCCTGGGGCATGCTCCAATTCCTTGAGACCGAACACTACAAGGTGTGTCTGCGCCCAGGCAGTTGCCAGGGACTCGGGCTCGGGAACTCCGCAGGACTGGCGCTCAGCCAGGTACAGGCAGGTGTGGAGGAATCTCTAGCACTCCGCTTGGTGCGCTGCAAGGGATCGCTGTGAAATGTCCCCACAAATCTTCCCCAAGCTCTCCGGCGAGCTTGATGTGGATACATTCAGTACCCCCTTGTCCCCCACAAATCTTCCCCAAGCTCTCCG
>LGRX02023318.1:0-13405 GCA_001247695.2 Cymbomonas tetramitiformis | reverse complement strand
CTGTGGACGGACAGTGGACGGACGGACGGACGGACGACTTTCGTGGACCAATATCAACACTCCGAAGTTGGCGGAGTTCTTCTGCAGACTTCTTGTAGATGCGCTGGCAGGGCGGCCCCTTCTTGCTCAGCTCAGGGTCCAGGTTAATGTTGGCTTCATCTTGGGGGTCATGTCTGAGTCCATCGATGTTCGGTAGAGCAGTCGTCATCTCCTTTTTGTATTCCTCACCCCAGAAGTCCTGAAACTTGAGGGTCCACTCAGGGCTCACTTCTGCATCTTCAGTATCCGCAGCGGGTTCGGCGTTCTCAGAGTCGATAGCCGTGGCTGCAAAGGCAGAAGCAGTATTATCGGGGGACTTCTCGGCCATCATGAGCCAGGCGGGTTGTATCTCCGGGTCGTCATTGCCGCGTAGCTTCTGCGTCTCCGCGTACACCAGGTACTTCTTCAGCTGGGCAGGGGTTAGGAACACCTCATCCACCAATCCCGCGCAGGCCGTGCCCTTCGGAGACCTGTCCCCAGATGCTTTCCCAGGAGAACAGCCTGTGATGGTGACGCGATCCCCAATCTTACCACTGCGGGACTTCCTGAGGAAGGAGACGGAGCCATTCCCTTCATAGCCCAGAGTGACAGGAGAGTGACTGCGCAACCATCTTCCGCCAAGGATAACATCCACCTGTATGCCCAGTGGTAGGATCCGGAGGGCAAGGGCGTTCTCCGTATAGGTGCCCGTGGTGGTGTGCGTGTTAAACTTGGCGTACGCGGTGGCGCCAGTGATCTTCACAGATCCATCCGCCAAGGTGACTCGCATCTCGGAGCCGGCTCGTGTTGTGAGGCCACATCGCTTGGCGCTCTGCTCCGAGATGAAGTTGTCTGAGGCCCCCGAGTCGATCAGCACCTTGACCGTGTGCCCTCTGAGGGTTGCATAGAACACCAGCAGCAGCGGTCCTTCTTCGTCATGTGCCGCTGCGAGGGTACCCTCAATGTCGGTCTTCCACTGAACTCCCCCACTGTGCGTATGCTTTTGCACTTGAGGTTGGGGAGGAGGTTGTCCGAGGCCTCGCGGCATTCTTCCAACGTTTGCCTACACGCGGCGTAGAACTCCTCATCCAGCAAATCAACATCTTCAGTCGGATGGCTGACGAGGTTGTCTACACTCGCCGTCAGCAGGGTGCCCGCTGAGGTGCATTCGCTCGAGGTGGGGCTGACATGAGTGGTGTCGCTGGTGGTAGGGCTCACATGGGTGGTGTTACTGGTAGTAGGGCTCACATGGGTAGTGCCACTGGTGGTAGGGCTTACATGGGTAGTGCCGCTTACTGTGGGGCTCACGTGGGTAGTGCCGCTTGTTGTGGGGCTCGCATGGGTAGCGACACTGTTGATGAGACTGCCATGGGTGAGGGGATCCTCGTCATGCTGAGGGCTGCCAGTGGGGGAGTTGCGGGCGAGTTGGTGGGAGCTCTGGTGGTCAGTTCTCGCCTCAGGGGTCCCAGCTGCTGCCATCTGCTGGGTGAAGCAGAGCGAATTGACTGAGGACTCCTCTTCCATCACCTCAGGGTCTTCAGCGATGGGGTGGCTGTCGAGACGGGGCGACGCTTCATCTGCTTCATGCGTTCTGACGGTGGTCATCTGCTGGGTGAAGCAAAGCGAGCTGGGTGTGGAGGTCTCCTCTACCTCTGAGCAGTAGGATGAACCTTCGGGGTTTCCTCCCGGAGTGGCCGGCGCGTTATCATGGTGCGAAGATGTAGTCTCTGTTGTGGGCTCGGCCAGCGAGGATGATGGAGGGGATGCTCCCAAGGGGCTGGGACCCAGCTTCCTCATCTTGTACTGGTGTACTGCGTGCAGACTGCACCAGGCGCCAGGTAGACCCACATCTCCCGCTGTCCCAGGTATCGTGCCCACTTCAGTGTCCAGGGTGCAGAGGGATGTCGAAGATCTCGCTGCTGCTCTTCGTGCGCCCTCCTTTTCCCACAGCCTGCTACCTGGGGAAGAGTCTGGGCTCGAAGTGGCGATTGCCTTTTGCTGCTCGGCGGGCGACAGCTCTCTCCAAGCCGCGTAGAGGTCGTGGGAGCTGGCGTTAGAGGGTTCGGGGACTTGCTGGCGACCGTCGTGTGAGAGGAGGTGCCACAATGCTATGCGCTGATGGCCCTCCTTGCGATCTTGAGGTTCGCGGGCAATGCGTATCCTCTCTGCCAGCTGGTTGGCGCGGTTCACGCGCTCCTTTGGCGATCGACTCCCAGAGTGTATGCGGCTGCGGGCGCGCTCCGACATCTTATCCACCAGGTCCTTGGCAGCCTCTGGGGATTTGCGCAGAGCTCTGCGGACCTTTTGCATGGCGACCTCGAGGGGGAGGGAGTACAGATCTCTCTTCCAGTGCCACGCAGTTAGCCTTTTCCGTGGGTCTGCGAGGTTGGACTGATAGATGGGCAGTGGTAGGACAACACGCGGTCGGGGGCGAAGATCGCGGGGCTCTCCGCGGTTGCTGCCCATAATGGGGGGTCTGTGCCGGGGGACTCGCCGTCCCCTCCGACCCTCGATCCTCGCTTGTGTATAAGCAGGGCCGTCATCAAGAGGTAGTGACGGCTCATCGAAGGGGGTGCTTCCTGCAAGAGGGTGGCTAGACAAGTCATCCCTCGGCGGCGATGGGGCACCAGCTGAGCGGTAGGTGCGTCGCAAGCGGGTCCCAGAGGTGAAGGCCACGCTCTTGGGATGGGGACGTTGGCCCCAAGGGTCTCTGCGTCCTCGGGCGCGTCGGGGTTCCACTGGTTCTGACCGCTTCTCCAGGGCGGAGAGGGTCTGATCATCAGGGCAAGACCTCACTTCCTCGAAGGGCAGGGTCTGGGGCTGGCCGCCGGCCAGTCATTCATCGCTCTCCACCGGGGGAAGGCCGTCACCCTCCACAAGCTCGATGCCCGCAAGGGCCGCCAGGGTCTGGTAGCTTTGCTCGTCCTCACAGGTAGCAAGAGCCAAGACCTCCTCGGAGAACTCCTCTGGGACGCCATCCACCGAGGAGATGTCCTCCTGCTGCTCGATGGCCCAAACGACGGCGGCTACAAACCCAGGGGAGTTCGCCAGTCGAGCGGGTGCATTGGCCCTCCACTCCTTGAGCTTAGCCTCGTCCGTACAGTTACGGACGATGTGCTCCGCAGAGCCGCAGGCGAAGCACCGGCGGACTTTCGGAGCGTCGGGGCGGGAGAGGCCAGGTGGTGGTGACAATGGGGTCACTGCCGCGGCGACGGTGGTGGCAGGCCCATTCTCCAGCATGGCAAGAGCTGGGCGGTTCGAAGAGGGGGTACGCCTGTAGAAGGGGGTGCGAGGTGGTGGATTAGCGAAGGAAACAGTACGGGGAGGACGGTCTTGAGAGCGCCTCTGAGCCGCCTCCGTGTCAATGTCACTCTCCACCTCCTCAGCAACTTCCCGAATCTTCAACAAGGCGTTGTGGGTGCCTGGGATGTCGTCAGCGACGGCCTTCCTCTCCCACTCTTCTGGTTTGGAGACATCCAAGTGGATGGCTCTCAGGCGCCGCATCACCTTGGGTGCATATTTCAACCCTCGGCGGTACGTAGAGAGCATCGACAGGTTGGTCATCTCCACGCAATTGGGGACTCTGCCGGCCAGGAAGTTGACGGAGGCCATGCGGGTCTCCAATCGCGAGAAATACTCCGCCGCGGTCTCGTTCATCGCCTGCTTCAGGGCAATGGCCTCGCCATGTGCGTTCTCCAGGTAGGCCTGCGTTAGGGAGCACACCGCCAGATCGCTGAAGAACACGTCCAGCTCCCCGTAGCGTTGGTGCCAGGCTTGCTCGGACCCAAAGGTCCCCGCCGCGCGCTCCAAGAACTTTCTCTGCTGGTCTTGAAGAGTGTGCTCCTTGAAGCTCCAAAGAAGGCTTGACACACTCGCCTGGTACGCTGATACTGACGGCGTACAACTGGGAGTGGTCAGTGCTTCGATCACGATGGCCTCCTGGAATACCTTCCGCACCATGTTGGAGTAGTGCTCCAACTGCGTCAGGAGGCCCTCCTTGTCGGCCGATTTCGTGTCGGACGCGGAGCGGGGGAACCTGGTGACGCTCTTGACCAGCTTTAGCACCATCTCCTTGGTCTTGTGCTCCAGGCGGACCTCGTCTGAGGATGCTCGCAGGTTAGTGCCCTGCGGTAGACGGACGATGCCTGGAACAAAGGGGGTGGCGCTGGGAGAGAGCACGGGGTTCGCAGCGGCGGCAGAGTGAACGGGGTTCGCGGCAGTGGCAGAGTGAACGGGGTTTGTGGCGGCGGAGTGGGGGAAACGGGCTGGAGGTGGTGGTCCCGGGGCATGCGCGGGCGGAGGCGCAGGCGCGGGATTTGTGGGGACTGCAGTCGGAGTGGGCGGTAATGTAGGGGCTGATGGTGGTGCGGGGAGTGGAAGAGGTGTATGGAAGGGCAGGGGTGTGGATGGTTGTGCGGCCACCACGCTCATGCTCCGGTACCAATCGGAGTTGCTGACCTCCGACCACGCGGCGAGCCCGTCCTGATCGAAGTTCTGCATCTCCGACTCCCGCGCAGTAGCAGGGATCCACTCCCACACTGGCTGCCCCATGCTGGTAGACCGCACATTGGCCGCGGCTGGGTCCCCCATTGCCATATCCATGACCTCGCGGTCGACCATGAGGACCCAGGTCTCCACACGAGGGTTGGTAAGGGGTAGGGGTGCATGGTGTAGCCGGCCTCCCATGCGCGCATATGCGGTCAGCGGCGCTCCCAGCAGGTGCATGATCCTGAACAAGATGGCGTCGCCCTGCACCCCAGCCCGGCGGCGTTCATCCCATGGCAGGGAGACGGTTGCCGCGCCTCGCACCCCAGCTGACTGGTGCACCCACAATGACCCACCATCGTGGGTGACGAAGAGGGCTCTGACCTCTGGGTACTGAGGGTAGGAGGGCTCTGGTGCGGGGTCGTCAGGGGGATCCTGAGGTGGATCACTAGGGGGGCCTGGTGGCGAGTCGCTTGAACTGGAGTCTCTGGGCTCTGAGTCGGGGTTGCCACCGCCGTGCACCACCGTCTCCATCGACTGCCGCCGGCGGGCCACCATCATGTTGTGGGGATTTGGCCGACCCTGAGTGGGAGGTTCGGCGGGAGCGGTCTCAGCGGCGGTCTGAGGCACTGGAGGGGTTACGCTGGCGGCGGCGTCTGCCTCGTGTAGATGGTCCGCCGTCAGGCCCTGTGCGCTGCCCTGAGGGTCGCCTGGTGGGGAGGCTCCTGCCGATGCCGTCGCGCCAGGCAGCGCGAGTCCTCTCGAGAGCACCGCGGAGATGTCCAGGGCCTGTACTGCCGCCAGGACTTCTCTGCGAATGTGTTCACTTCGGCTGCTCGCGTCCGAGTCGGAGCCGGACCTGTGGGCGGCCCTCCGCCTGCGCTCAGCCCGTGCCTGCGTGCTTCGGCTGCCTCTGGTCCCCGTGCTGGTGCGGCTGATGTCCGTGCCGGAGTCGGGGTCAGAGTGATCAGGTGCGTGGCTTGGGCCTGGAAGATGCTTGCCATGTGTCGCAGGGCCCGAGGATGCCCTTCGGGAACGCCGACGCCGGCGAGTCTCTGAGGTTGTTGCCACCGCGGGAAGGTGACGCACCAAGAGCTGGGTCCCGCCCGAGACGTTCTGCTGAACTCCGCTGTCAAGGGGTACCTGCAGAGGATCCGGCAGGGCCGCGGCGCCGATGCTGATGAAGTGCTGCAGCGATGAGAGATCCGCGCCTGAGTCATGAAGCGCGGAGGTGGCCGGTGCCAGCTGATGGGGCTGCTGTGGTCGATGCTGCGGCTGTTGTGGCGGCTGCGGCTGCTGTTGCTGCTGCTGCTGCTGCTGCTGTTGCTGCTGTAACTGCTGCTGTTGTAACTGCTGCTGCTGTAACTGCTGCTGCATCGGTTCCAGTGGCTGCTGCTGAAGCCACTGCTGTTGCTGCTGCTGGTACGCGAGCCACTGCTGCTGCTGCTGTAGCTGTTGTTGGAACGGTGTGGGATATGCGCCCACGGGGTGATGGGCTCCCAGTGTGAACGGCACTGGTGATACTCCCCCAGCGAGGGGCGCTGATTGGGGCAATACCCAATTGACGCCGTTCCATACAGCCTGTGCGGGGGTGCCATCCGGCATAGTATAAGGGCGGGGCACCGCTGTGTAGGGCATGGTGGTGCCTGGATGTGGAATGGGGTGAGCGGAAGCGTATGCGGTGGGCGATGGGAAGGTCATGGGAGAGAACAGTGTGTGGTGTAGCTGCTCTGCGCTGACACTCATGCTGGGAAATGCCTCTGATGTCTGCTGTGACATTCTGACTGCTGAGCTGGTTGAGTTCAAAGACTGGGTGTGGCAATAGCCACAGGTGAGCAAAAGTAGTGAGTGCTCGCCTTTTTATTTAATCAGTCTCGTCCTCGTCGATGTCACTCGCTGGAGGCGAAGGAGCGGGGCTTCCAGGTGGAGATGGGGGAACCCAATCAGCGCCGAGGAGGACCCAAGGGGGGGCGTCGATCACTTGTATTGCCTGGTGATGCCACACGTGGTCGTAATGTACTGGTGGGATAGCCAGCGTGACTTTGCCCAGGCGTTCAGTCGCTGTTCTCCTCTTCGTCGTCAGAGGAAGAGGGGGAAGAACGACGATCGCTCTTAATTGGAAGATGCGCTCTAAATTGGAAGATTTTTTGAAGGTCATTGTTTTGATGTTTTTTACATTATTTCAAACATATCATGCCCAAAAAATAGGGTGGTTATAATTTTGGAAGTTTTTCTCATCGTATGAGGCGGGGTTTTCAGAATTCTTACGCGTGACTCTTAGGCATATTGAGGAGTGTTCCAAAAATCCACATATGGTATTAGATCGAGATTAAAGGTTATAAAATGGAAGTAAAAAGGGGAAAATATGTACCTGTTTATCGTATGTTTGATATTTTCATCGATTTCAGCACAATTTTGCCAAAACCCCCCTCAAACCCTATGCTTTATCACACGCGTATTCACAAAGGGCGGGTAACATATGTAAAGGTTCTTGCTAATGGACCCGTCACGTGCTATGTTATAATGTAGTTTGCCATAAAACATATTTGAACAAATAAAATATCAAGCACTTGCATCTCCGTGCAGATTTCTGGAGCAAATGGCCCTCTAGCGGGGGAAACCCTAAGTGGTAACACCAATTTAGGGTGTAAGCACAACCACATGTGTACATGCATGCACATACGAACTCTTGACTGCACTTATTTACTCTTCAGAGTTCTCCAGCAGTGCTTTTAAAAGCTCAGCTTTCTCCTCACAACCTGGAATTCCGCCTTGAACACCAGATTTTGCGGTCTCATCCCAGCATGTCAACACCTCGTTCACGTCAAATGTAGACTTCATGCGAAGGGTGCGGGCACCCCGTACGAAAGCTCCAGCCTCACAGAGTTGTTCTACCGTCTCGAACGTTCTCCGTGACTGTGCTGGCAACCAGAACTGCCAGGTTATCTCCTTCCGTGAGGCATGCTGCCCCACCACCTCCACGAAATGGAGTGGGAGTGACTTACCGCCGTCCGGGAGCATAACGTTGAACCAACACTTGTCGCTGGCTTCCCCGCCTGCAACGGTCACGGCATAGCTGCCCACAGTCATGTCCTCGAACCGGTAGTCGGCTGCCAAGTGTTCCTTCTGCGATGCCAAACGCATCCCACGGTCATATAGACTCTCGTCAACACCGGAGGAGTGCTCATCGTCGCCATCATCCGTGCCCTCACTGCTGCTGGGCTGTTTCTGCTGTTTTGGCTGCTTTCCAGGCTTCTTCTTGCGCGCTGCAACCTGCCGACTCCGACTGCGAGTGGCAAGATCCATCTCCATATCAGTATCATCGCTGTCGCCTTCGGAGGCGGGTGAAGTTCTGCGCGCCCTGTTTTGCCTTTGTGCGCCTGAAAACCTCTTGCGAGCAGCAGGTGGATCTCCTCTCCGACTCCTCTTTCCATTTGCTTCACGCACACCTGCCTCTGCACGAACTGCGGGAGCTTCTTCACCAGCTTCTTCTGCCTCTGCACGAACTGCGGGAGCTTCTTCACCAGCATCTTCTGCCTTCAAAAGCTGGATCAGGCGTTCCAACTTCTTGGTCTTGGTCGTAAGACCCCGCAGTTCAGCATTCCGCTCAGATAACACTCGGTGTAAGTGTTTATCCTCGTACCTGCGTAAGCGAACCCTAGTTTGAAACTTCTCTATACACTTCGTATTATCTTCGCATACTCTTACACCGCAATGACGGACTCTCACGACGACGAGACTAGAATCCTGAGGGAAGTTTTTCCCTGGATGAGTGAGGGTTTTCTTAGCGAAAATCAAGAACAAGGAACGACCTCTTCTACCGTCGTTCCGAACACACCAGGAACAACGGACTCGGACGACGAGGTTACAATCTTGCGGCAGGTTTTTCCTTGGTTGCAAAGCTCCACAACAGCGACACCTGAAGACGAAGCGACGACTTCTTCTACCGGGAATCAAAGGACTCCCGCAACACAGGAGCAAGCCGCCACCACCACCAACTCGGAAAGAGAGGAAGGAAACAAGTGCGTCGTCTGCTTAGAAATAGTTTTCCCTGCGGAAACGTGGGTTTCAGGGTTAGGATGTGACTGCAAAAACGTGCTGTATCATCACCCTTGTTTCCAGGCCTACTTGGCAAGTTGCACGGATATTGCAAAATGCCCTTGTTGTAGGAAGATCTGGAGCTAGAACAAGAAACCTACCTGACTTTGCTTAGACACTTGAAGGACAATAATGACAAAATAAATATAAATAAGGTATAAATGAGATCGCACTAGGCTGGTAAACGGTCGTCTTACCTTCTGGAAATCAGCTCAGTACAATACTTGGCCTCGCGCATAAAAGCCACAACCTCGTTGATGTCAATATTTTTCAGGACTTCTTTCTCCACCACTTGTTTCTTATGCGTCACGCCGTCGAAACATACATTGAACTGCTCCGCCTTAGCATACCGCGTCTTCAAGATCCCATCGCATTTGACTGTAGATGCGCGGGTATGCGCACGTGTCAGCAGCAGTGAAAGGTCCCACTTCGGAGGTAATCGCTCGGGATGTCGCTCTCGCACGGCCTCCACCTTCAAAGGCAAGGGGAAGGTTGCTTTCAATTCCTCGTGTCGTTGTTGGCTCACCAGATCTGGCGTTGCGGCTCGGAGTCCCAATAGACAGCTCCGCGTTGTTTGCTCCATGTCCAATACCTTGTTTCCCTTCCCCTTGCGCTTCCATTCCGGGTTGTCCATATAGCCCGGGGCGGAGTCGACGTCGGGATAACTGGTACAAATAATCAGCCCAAGGTTCGGGTCCTCGTCCACGCCACTTGGTAGCCATTCCTTGAACCTGTCACCAAACTTGTACTTCGCTCGGACGAGCTTGTCCGGAGCGACGTAAAAGCACCAAGTATGCACCTTGCGGTCTCGTCCAGCGTGGCCACCAAACTCTTCGTTCAAGTGCGGGTCGATCCACGATTTGAAGTCCAAGTTGCAGCCGACGACGTACGTGTGCTTGTTGATGGTTGTTATCGTCCAGGCAAAGAGAAAGGCAATCCATTGTTCCAAAGATATGAACCAGTGGCCTTTTTTATCCGCGGTCTTACCCCACAACAGCATCTTCAGCAACCCGAAAAAGCCATCGACGTCGTTGTGGGAGTGGCCTACGGGCAGACGGTGTAGGTAGATCTCTTTGTACAGCCCGTGGTGAACCAGGATGCAGAAGAAGGCGAAAACATGCCGGTTCCAGTTTTCCGACCCTCCGTCCATTTGCACGTGGCATGTTTGCCGAAAGTGCCGCTCCGTGTTCTCCACCACATACCGTAGCAGAATATTGAGCGTCGTGAGGCACATGTTCACGTCTTTGCCAGGAACCCATGGCATAAGTAAACACATGCACAACACCGTGCCGTGCATCACGACTGCTTGCAGATGAAGGTGGAAGAAACTTCCAGCTTTGTCGCTCATCGCCTTGACCTTCACGGGGAAGTGCGGTCAAACGGTGTTGTTGTTTGCCGCCCCGTCGAAACAATACGAGTCACTGATGCCGAACTGGTTGGCACTATCAGCACGGGTGTTGTTGTACTGAGCTCTCTCATTTCGATAATCACTCCGGTGCGCGTCGTTAAGCGTCTTCCAGTCCTCCAGGTCCTCCAAGTCCTTTACAGCACGGCGCTGCTTCGTCAAGATTTCGCATGTCGTGCACTTACCTGCACAATCCTTCCGCTTGCGCATGGTAATATGCTTCGCGCGGAGGTACTCGCGCAGATACTTGCGAAACTGCGTGATTTTAACCTGATAAACGCCGCGACGCATAAGCTTGTATGCGGCATAACAATCGGCTGGTCGGATCGGATTCATTTGGAGTTTGCCGTTTTGAGGTTGTGGCTCCGCCAACGGCAACAGCTCGTGAGCAGCGTACTCCAAGAAATAAGTCCAGTTCAGGTTCGTCGGGTCGTTGTACAGCGTCAAATTCCTCTTCCTTGTGCTCTCCAGCATGCCGCCCCCACACACGTGCGCGTGCCACTTGAACCATGTGCTTTCGGGAATAAAGTGCAGTCGTCGAAACGCATCCTTGCAGACTTTCTTGCCCAGGAACGTCAGCGAGTCGAACATCTCTATTTCAAGCTTCTGCGATCCGGGCTTGAACCTACGCGCACGAGTGAGCTCCGCGACGATGTTCTCCTTGAACTGGCGACCGTTTAGCGTAGACTTCTCACGTAAGTACGCCTGCACGGGACGATACTCGAATTGGGACAGACAGCGCCTCCCACACCTGCATTCGTTGGCGGGGTCCATCAGATCCCCGATCTTTGTCACGCTTTCCGCAGTATTGTTGGGCCCATATCCCGACGTTTTGGATTCTGCTTCCGGTTCGGAACGCTTCGCCTTTCTTGGGTTGATGGTTTTCGTCTTGCAAATAAAGTCTTCCACCGTTTCATAGTAATAATCTTCTGAACCAGAAGAATTAGACGAAGCGCTAAGCTCAGATTCGCCTTCAGAGCACGACGAGCATAACATATTTCCTTCCTTCCCGCTTTAGCGACTTGGCGCTTTCTCAAATGTTTAAGCTTCAAAGTTTCAAAACTAATGACCGGCGCGACGTTCCAGGCGTTCGAGCGTTTGATTGCCTTTCAATCGTCACATGTAGTCAGATCGCACTAGTCACATCACTAGTGCGATCTGATTTCGCACTAATCGCGCGACTAGTACGGACTAGTGGCGTGAGTAGTGCGTTAATAGTGTGGTACTAGCGCGGTACTCGCGATATGCTATCTTTAAGAATTGATTTTCACTATCGCAAGTATACTTTTCTGTGGACACAACTTTTTATCTTCTTTCTTCTCACTTACCATACTCCTACGTAATCATGTCTGACGAAAAACTCTTTGGTGAAGGCTTCAAAGCGCAATCGGTGGAAGACCTTGACAACAGCGGCACACAAGAGGTCCGACACTGCGCCAAGATCCTTAAACGCTTGTTGACGGACGAGCAGCTGCAAACGATTTTCCCCATTTCGGGGAACAAAAGTCAACTGTCCGGAACGGGGTCGGAGGTGTTGCTCACTCCCGATATCATTGAGAACTGTTTTGAACACTACACGCCGGACGACGCGGCGTGTTACCGCAACCTGGCGTCGTGGCAATTTTTGAAATCGGTGACGCAAACCCAGTTCGTGGATAAGCTGGAGGAGGCGGAGAAACGAGGCACAAATGTCTATTGCCAAATGGGTACGGTGGGTTAACCCACCGTAATGACGATTTTAAACAACCCAAAGTTCCTATGTAACGGCGTATATGGTCCCAAACCTATGTTTCGTGGCACTCATTAAGAGTCCCTTCGAACATGGAAAACGTACGTTGCACTATTCTAAGTTGTTTTCGATGTGTAAGAGGCGCACGAAGTTGCCAAATATTATGGTGGGTTGGGAAAATTGCTTACGGTGGGTTTACACGTGTCACAAATATTGGTAGATCCGTGCCGTACGGAGGGAGGCGCTAGTATGCGATCTTAGGGTTGGCACTTCATATGTGATAGTTGACAATGTTAAGTTTTTATGTACATCACTTGGGGAGGCATGTGCATATCGTAGGCATGCTACGTTACCATGGGGGTGTCGGGATTCATTAAGCCCTAAAATTGGCTAAAATCCGTTATTTTCATAGGGTTTCGTGGGGGGAATAAGTTCACGTCAATGGGTACTGCTCAAGCAGCTGCAATAGTTTATACATCAAAATACATTCATAGACCAAACGTTTGTCATCTCAACAAGGCAATTCGTTGTGTGTTAAGCGTGTGTATTGTCATGTATTCACCCAAGTGCAAATACGCGGTGATGAAGACGAGGGACTTCGCTTGCTTGTCTGCGTCATATTCGAACGTCGTTTCGAATCGATTGCCAGGTGCTTTGTCCGGGTCACATGCGGTCAGTCGAGCCTTCAAGCTATAGTCAAGGGGGTTGAGGCATTGCCCGCCAAACTCTTGGACAGTCCATTCCCGCCCACACGCACCAGCGGGAATGCATAACTCACACCCTATTATTTTCTCACGTTTTCTCAAGTTGAGCGCAATAGGAGGCATGTTTAACAGCGTCTGCCGCCAAGTCTATTGACCCCCGAGTACTTTTCGTATTGGTTTTAGGTCGGTGTCTAGTTGGTCACTATAATGTCACATTTCTTGCGGAACCGCGTAACGACCCCGTTACGCGCCAAAAGCGTAGGGTTGGTTTACCCACCGTAACAGCGTGTTACGGTGGGTAAACCCACCGATCTGGCAATAGACACAAAACCAGGATTGTTTGATATTTTCAACAAGGGGGGCGCGGCGGAGGAGAAGGAGGAGGCGAAGAAGGAGGGCGAAGGGGAGGATGAGGACGAGGATGAGGACGAGGTGGAGGACGACCAAGAGGACGAAATTGAGATCCCCTGCGCACAGCTTCCCGCAGAGGACCCAGAGAAGAAGTACACGACCTTCGCAACTAAGAACGGTTTTCAGGTGATGTACAAGCTGAACGAGGACGGGGTCCAGCAGCCCGCTGGACTCGAGAATTCGGACGAGGACAACGACCGGTTGGTTCTCTGGAACTACTCAGAGAACTTGCTGATGAAGGCGGTGCTCACATTGGTGCGAGTGGATCAGTATTTGCCGCATTCTCAAAAGCATCTGGTGCACGTCATTAAAAAGTTTTAAGTCCCCAAGCAACCGGCGGAAGAGACCCTCGACTTTGATGACGAAAACTACCGCATCCTGACGGCGTTGGCGCCAGCAGCAGCCCTGCCAGAGCCAGCAGCAGAAGAAGCAGAAGCAAATGCAGAAGCAGGAGCAGCCCCAGCAGCAGAAGCAAATGCAGAAGCAGGAGCAGCCCCAGCAGCAGAAGCAAAACCAGCAGCAGCAGCCCCAGCAGCAGAAGCAAAAGCAGAAGCA
>LGRX02023308.1:0-11893 GCA_001247695.2 Cymbomonas tetramitiformis | reverse complement strand
GTAAAGTACACCTCAAGTGTGCATAGTGTCTAACTAGAAGGTCAAGCCATCCACCGCCGTGATGTACACTTCAAGTGTGCATAGTGTCTAACCAGAAGGTCCCTTGCCTCTGCTTACTTGTATCCAAAATCTTCTTACCCGCTGCTCAGAGCACTCATACGTAACACCCTAGATTGTTGGCATTGGCGCCGTGTTATGGGCGTCCAACAATATGGTGCAGGCAATATCCCATTCCACGCTCCCGGTAGTTTTCCTCATCCATCTCTTTGCACGGCGCAGCAATGCTGCACGGAGGCCCCGCCAGGGGAGACCCCTCGCCTTGCACTGCCCACAACCCTCCAAGCACCGCCATCCCAGAAGACCATGCATTGCCGAGAACATTCTCGTTGCAGAAGTTGTGACATGGTGGAGGGACGATGGGGATGCGAAGTGCTCTTGGTGCAACGACGGCGGATTGCGTGGCGCCGTTTCATGAGCACTGTGCCGCGCTTTCAGTGCCCAAGCAAAACCAAGGGCAGCGGTACTCCCATGTTGTACCAAAAGGCTGATGGTGGACCCCTAGGACTACCCCTGGAGGGCTGATGGTGGATCCCTAGGACTACCCCTGGAGGGCTGATGGTGGACCCCCTGGGACTGCCTGGAGGCTGATGGTGGACCCGGACTACCCCTGGAGGCGCAGTGGTGGGCCCTAGGACTACCCCTGGAGGGCTGATGGTGGACCCCTAGGACACCCCTAGGCGCTGATGGTGGACTAGGACTACCTGGAGGGCTGATGGTGGATCCCTAGGATGCCCCTAGAGGGCTGATGGTGGATCCCTAGGACTACCCCTGGAGGCTGATGGTGGATCCCCTAGGACTACCTGACGCTGATGTTGGTACACAGAATTTAAGGATGTCGGGCACGGGGCGGGCTCGTCTTGGGGCGGTGGCATTATGGCGGATGCTGTAGTGGGATGATGTCGGGGTGAAATCACCATCCTCGGGGTGTGTGTCTTAGTTAGGTGATCCAGCGTGAGGTGCAGTGGCATCGGCTGACTTCAAGTTGAGAAGCGGGACCCTAGGACTGAGAAGGGACTCTGTTTTGTAGAACCCTCGATCCAAACACATTTTAATGGATACAGATGCACTTGACACTCAGTTGATTGATGCCGTCAAATTGTATTTATATTCCTGGCCGGTCAGGCCGTATTTATATTCTGTTACGTCAGGCAGTATTTATCAATCCCCTGACCGCTAGAGCCGTATTTATATTGCTGGCCCGTCAGAGCCGTATGTATATTCCTGGCCT
Organism: Cymbomonas tetramitiformis; assembly: GCA_001247695.2. Classification (NCBI taxonomy): domain Eukaryota; kingdom Viridiplantae; phylum Chlorophyta; class Pyramimonadophyceae; order Pyramimonadales; family Pyramimonadaceae; genus Cymbomonas; species Cymbomonas tetramitiformis. The sequence continues at coordinate 10,605 of LGRX02023308.1, read as the reverse complement.
GCGTCAGCGCCGTATTTATATTCCTGGCCCGTCAGGCCGTATGTATATTCCTGGCCCACGTCAGAGCGTGTTTATATTCCTGGCCGTCAGAGCGTATCGCCATCCTGGCTCGTCAGAGCCGTATTTATATCCCTGGCCCGTCAGAGCCGTATTTATATTCCTGGCCCTTCGGAGACGCATTTATATTCCTGGCTGGGGACCAAAATGCGAACCACAGGGATAACATCGCAGCATCGCACCGGCCCTCCACTGCTGCTACCCCGAAGGGGGACTCAAGGCGGCGCGTGCAAATAGGTGGGAGCACTGCGTCACTGCACTCGTTCACGGCGTGTTCTGAACAGGTTGTCAAGGGTCTGCGCTATGACAGGTACTGCTACTTTCCGGCATGGATGCTTGTACCTATGGTGTATATTTGCGCGCTGCGCTTTCTGTCTCGAGGCGCTGCAGCCCGGTCATCACCATCGCCGGTCACCGCTTCTAGCGCCGCCTCAAATGTTGCCGCACGAACACGGCTGCAGTGGCTTTGGGCATTGACTGGGGCAGTGCTGGTGATGCTAGCAGCGCTGACAGCAGAACAAGTAAGTCCATCAAATGAAGGGGACACCCTATGAATTGATCTTGACCGTTGATGTTGCCTCCTCGGCCAATGACTCCACTGGGGACCGTTGTGATTATCAAAGAAGTGAAAGTATGAAGCACTTCAAAACCGTGAACCCTCCGAGTCGTCGGTCTTGGGAGCTCAAATCAGAATTTATGCATGGGAAGATAGTTCGATGAGGGCAGGGTGAATGGCGCCTTGAGCCTCCTACGATCTGGTCGCATGTGGTGACTAGATGCATCTTTCACAGCATCGATTCGCTTAGTGCGTCATCAATGGAAACTGAAATTGACAATTCAGCATCTCCCTTTTGCAGCATTGGATTAGCTGACCGAGGAGTTGGTGGGTTAACACAGACAGAGGTGTGGCGGAACAACATCAATTTCTATGAGCAGGAGCTCAAGGTGAGCGGATTGAAGGGCCGTTCCACGGTTTTTAGCAGTGGTGCTGATGGGAATTGAGCCTCAATTGTCATGAACTATAAATCACTTTTGTGTTTAGTTATTTTTTAATGCGGGAGCGTGATTGACAATGTCGCTGCAAGCTTTTTAAAGAACATGCGACAATGAGACTCGGACTGTTTTTAGAATCGACACCCATGGCTGCAGAGCACACAGAGGGATACACCTGTGCAACTTACGTGTGGACCGATATGTTTTAGAATGTTGCTTAGATGTCTCCCAGCTCGTCTGTTCTTGGCTCTCCAAACACTGCAAAAACAATCATGTTCCACTGGACCGTCTGAAAACATATTACCAGTGACAAAAACCAAAACAATTCGACCCAGGCTCTTGGCCGCATCTCGGATGTTCGGATTAAGAATCTAAACTACGCATCTCTTGCGAGTCAAAACGCATCCCATGCCGTTGATCTGCTTGAGCACTTTTGGTCTGGGGCAAAGAGACATACAAGCCTGGAGCTCGAGTGGAGATAAGCCTGCGCTGAACTAGACTCCTAAACGCCGCCACCTCATACGCATCCTGCGGAGTCATCCACGTGTAATTGAGTAATTCTCTGACAACACAACCGCTTCAGCCGGCCACCTCAGCCGGCCACAACGATGCCACAATGGCGATGTAACGCGGGCGCCGCAGCCCGCAGCGCTTGAGGTTGATAGCGGGGGCACGGCAACCCGTAGACCTTGGGGCCGGTTACGGGTCCATACAAAAAAGGGCGTCGACGGCATACAAGGGATTTGGCGGGAGTGCACGCAGGTTTGCCAAATCTCCGGGCGCAAGTGCTCCTACAACGACCTCGGGCTGGAGCTGCAAGTGCGAGGCGATTGCGCAAGAGCCATTGAGGTGCAGTCATGTGCCTGCCCTTGCTCGATCATAATCAGCGAGCATGTGCAGCCACTGTGCAAATGCCCGAGTCCAATCACAACATACTTCCGTGACAAAAGGATTGTTGGATACTATAGCAGCCCACGGGCTCTCATATGCCATAATCATGTGTAATACAAAAGTTTGGGCTCCTTGCAATCCCTAGCGGATGCTCCGGCGCCTATGACATGTCATATGTTCAATTAGTTTTGCAACCTTTTTTTTTCTCGATTTCTTTGTTTGCGCCATTTGCTAAAAAATGTAACATAAACACAATCGAACAGCCATCCTGTCATTGGAACAGAATATTCCAGAATGAATGCCTTTGGTCGACACGGAGGTTCCCTGAAATATCTCGCACGGACCGGGAGATCATCGATGCATGTACTTGATGTCAGCAGGCGCTGTTGCATTCGTTCAGCAACGGAACATTTCCTTTCACAGGCCTTAAAGAATCGAAGGGGGCTTAAGAGGCACTCGAAGTGGGCAATTGCTTCTCACAGCAACAACAGCCCGAAGAGAAAAATCGGATGCTACGAGGCGCATTGCAGACAGGGTCTGGGGAAGGCCTTGCCATAGGTGCTCGAAGCGGGAGCGTTGGAGGAACCCGACTCCGAGTCAATCTGGCTGACGTTGACCGCATGCTATGCAAAAGAGCAGCGCCTCGCCGATGCCATGACTGCCCTCGACACAGCTCTGACGGTGATTGTCCATCTGAGGCCCGTGCCTATTATGCACACCATGATGCTTTCCGTATTTCCGTATGAGGCCTGAGCCTATTATGTACGCCAACCGGCATCTTGTCCATCTGAGGCCCGTGCCTATTATGCACACAATTATGCTTTCCGTATTTCCGTATGAGGCCTGAGCCTATTATGTACGCCGGCCGACATCTTGTCCATCTGAGGCCCAATCCGATTATGTGTGCCGCCATGTTGTCCATATGAGGCCCGTGTCTATAATGCATGCCAGCATGGCGTGTGCGTGACCACGAGCGCCCGCTAAGTTCCTCCTCGTGCGGCTCATGTGCAGAGCCTTCCCGGGAGCGCCAAGCTGCTGCTGAACAAGGCCACCACCACGGCGCGCCTGTGTGACATCGAGCAGGCCCGCCAGTTGTACCGTCGCGTGCTTGACGTGGACTCACAGTGGGACATCGCCAAGGCGGGCCTGGCGAACCTGGAGAGCATGCAAGAGGCGTGTGAGAGGCAAGGTGAGTGCGGCGGCTACCGGTCTCGCGCGCGCTGCAGTCAGCGGCGGACCTCGACGCCCTGCGCAAAGTGGAACAGAAGGACCAATCCTAGAGGTTGTGAGTGAGGCAGGGTCTTACTCATTCGGCGCTGCGCATTGTCCTCCAGGCCGGTATCTCACGTTCCTGCGGCAACTTTGTGCGGCCCCCGTCGCTCGCCCGCAGGCAAGTCGCCAGCTCGCCCGCAGAAGCGAAGTCTGAAGAGCCCCGAGCCCGCTGACATGACACTGCGGGAGGAGGAGGAGGAGGAGAGGGACGGGGAGGCGGCGCTGCTCCACGCATCGCCAGAGCATGTTCTCAAGGTTCGCTCATCGGCTCATCGGCGGTTCGCCTTCCGCCGCCCGTGAACAAGTGTCTGCTGCCTTTCAATTCCAAAAAGGCTCAATACGTTGGCCCTTGATATCTCATCCGAGGCCTTGTGCTTCCTGTGATTGCGATCGTGGGGCTCCGTCGCCTTTCATCAAATATCTCCATGCTCATTAGGCACGATTTCCCTGCGCAGCGTGACAGGCGTTCGAGCGTGAGGGGAGGGCATGGCTCAGGACGACTCTCCTGCACGGACGCCGGCAGAGCGGGTGCTGAGTAGCTTGCCTGGCCCGGTGGTGATCACCTGGCCGGTGATCTTTAACACCGGCTGGGGAGTCTTCAGTCGCAATCTCATTCGTCAGATGCTCAAAGCAGGCAGGCAGACCCCCATCGTTACGACGCCGCTTCAGGTGCAATGGACCCCGCGATCTTTGCCCGCCTACTCCGGTGTTCCTTGCCGGTGCCGGAGCATGCAGCTGTTCCCATCCACCCTATGAGCACAACACCTAAACCTTGAACCCTAACCTCCTGACCACTTAGCCCAGGAATCCCCAGGCCCGAGCGTCCAACTTCAACCTCAGAAACCCCACTTCCCCCAACCCTGAAATCAGACCTCAACCGAATCAGAACCGACTCTATTGGTCCATACAAACCCCTTAATCCCTGAACCTGACCCCAACCTTAACTCTGATCCTGACCCTTGACCCTCAAGTGAGCCTCAACCCTGACCATTTCAACCATTGACCCGCGACCTCCAGTCCGCAGTCCACTACCCACGACCTGTGACCCTGGGCCCCAACCCTGATGCCAACCGCTATAAATCACACGAGGGAAAAAATCTAAGCGAGGAGGGGGAAAATAAAAACGAGGAGGGAAGGCGCACGCACACCCAGATCCCCGCTAATCCTGAGAGGGAGTCTGAGTCTGGTGGGGGATGGGGCACGAGTGTGGGAGCTTCGCGTAGGGGCCTTCTGGTTGGACGGACGAGATGACGGCAAGCTTCAGCGAGGAGGAGCTGCAGCTGCTGCTGAGGTGGCAGTCGATGCTCTTTGAGTGGATGACCGAAATGGCGGTGCAGTCGTTCTCCTCCACTCAGCTCGTGCGCCACCTCCCACTCCCGATACACGATGCTTGAACCCCTGCACCTATCGGATGGTGTAGCTTTCGTTATGGATCGGTACCCCTCCTCCCGCCATCATGATCGAACGGTGAGCGTAAAACAATGCTGTGTCCTGTGCTCGGTGCCCGGGGCCGCATCCCCGCTTGTAGTTTGTGTGCTCCTGTCGCGTTGGAAAATAATTGAGGGAGGCCCTACATAAGTGCATCTAAATGTATCCATCCAATGGGAGATTCCGTCACTCCCAACGGGCCCCACCTCTCTGCGCCTCCCACGTGGCAGCCCAGAGAGTGCCACGGGACGACCCAAGAGATACAGCGAGGGCGGAGGTGAGGGAGGAAGATGCTAGGAACAGGGCGCGCACATACACCGAGTGGAGATTGGGAAGAGGTCCGACGAGATGTAGGCATGCGCACCTGGTGGAAGGACCAGAGGGGGCCATGGGGGCTGCGGAGAGGCGGGGATGCAGGCTCAGGAGCCCTGTTGAGTCATGCTACGCATGCCAGTTGTTCACGGTTGAGCTGGATGCCTCTCTCCTACCCCCCTTGATACTGCCCGCGCTGCTCCTGCCCACACAACAGCATGACTTTGGAACATCGATGTTGGGCTTGCTGTCGACTTGCTGTCATCCGCTGAATCGCCTTGACGTCAGACTGGTGTGTGACAACCTGGCGGTCTGGTCAACCTTTCGTAGCGCATCTGAAACCATGCGGAAAGGAATCCGAATCAGCGAAAAACGGCCGTCGCACCCTGCTCGGAGGATCAAACCACTTCACACCCTATCTGCAGATGACCGACATTCACCAACCACCACCGCTGGAAGTGCTCGCCACGGGCGCCCCTGGGGTTCCAGCTCGCTCAAACGACTCAGCCATAACCAGCTTGAGCACAGACGGAGCCTCTCACTCGGTGCGGAGTGAGGGCGGCTGCACAGGCCTCGGCAATGACTTCGCCTCGAGCAGCACGCATTACCCCATCACGGTGAGGATGGCGCTGCTCTGCTCTGCTCGTGGGGGCACTGGCTGCTATCAGCAATGTGCGGTCTACACGCACATGCCCCGAGCTGCCGTCGACGACCACAAGTTGGTGGTTAGCGCGGTGTGGATGAGCAGATCTATGGACCAATCCGCATGGTCCGGAGCGCGTGCAGTTCGAGTATACGTTGAACATGGAAGCGTCAATGATACGTGGGCACTGTGATGTGGGGATGCACGCCCTGAGCGCTTCAGAGACTTGAGGAGAACGGAGGCGATGATTTGTTCATTTCGGCAGACAAGGACAGCACAGGCTCCTGGGGGCGAGCAAGCCACTCATTTGCGTTGCCGCCCAGGCAAGCCATGAGGGGGCAGGGGGGGCTGATGGACAACAGCTTGGCCTGGACCGCAGCTTTGTCAAGATCGTTGTCAACGGCTCTCCAACTGCCGCTGTGATCTTTGTGGAGGTACTTTTCCCAGCTCAAATTTCTCGTCACTCACCTTCCCGTTCTCTTCGTCCATCCCCGTGTCTACTTCACCCTACATGCCCCCTCTGCCTGTCACCCTTGCCCTCTTCTCTTGCCACTCTTGCCACTCTTCCCCTCTTCCCCTCTTCCCCTCGTCCCCTCGTTGCCTCGTCCCCTCGTCCCCTCTCCGCTTCAAGTGATTTGCGAGGCACCTGGGTTACTCCCCTTGATGCACACACCGCCGCAGCAGTCTGCCGAGAGCCTCCCAGTGCCTCCTCCTCGTGCGCTCGGGGGGCACCTTCACGGGATACCAGGGGGCTCAAGGCGGGCTCTGTGCGCGGTGCAAGTGTTCCGCAGACAACGGACATTACGGATGACAAAATCGAAAAACTAGCTAACACTGACACGCTGCTCGTTGGCTCAAAGTGGACTGTGCGTCCCTCTTTCTCCCTCTTTCTCCATCTTTCTCCCTCTTCTCCCCTCCCCTTCTCCTTCTTTCTCCCTCATGCCTCCTCTCCCCTCCTTCCCGTAGCCCGTAGCCCATTGCCGTAGCCCATAACGAGACAGCCCCTAGAACCAGCTAAGGCCGGTCACCGCTTTGTGTGTGACGTGATGATGATGACCAGCAAGGCCTGCTCACCGCTTTGTGTGTGAGGTGAGGACATGAAATAATCTTCACGTCACCTTTAGTCTAATGCATCTCGCCCTTGCGCTTGCGGTGGATTCGATTGGTTCATGGAAGATTGGGGTGGTGGGAGGGACGGACATTTTCTCAGAAGGAGGTGATGGCAAGAAGGATATTGCAGTACAATGATCGTCACCCCGGGGCCCCAGTCAAAACTGAAGTCTCACTGGGTATGGATATGCCATAGCACACTGCAGCATCTCTTTTCCCCACCCTTAAACACATTCTGAGGGGACAGCTCCTCCTGTCTGTGCGACGCACGCTCAACATCCATGGAGGGGCGCCAGCTCGCCATCCATGGAGGGGCGCCAGCTCAACATCCATGGGGGGGCGCCAGCTCAACATCCATGGAGGGGCGCCAGCTCGCCATCCATGGAGGGGCGCCAGCTCACCATCCATGGAGGGGCGCCAGGATGGCATCAGCTCGCCACTCGCCAGCTCGCGGCGGCGCCCGTGCTCAATCAGGATGCCAATCAGAAGCTGCCCCACACCAGCAGCTCTATTGCGTTGCAGAGGGGCGCAGCAGCGCCCACATCCACGTGGCTGGGTGCACCTAGGCTTATCAGCCACGTGGTAGGGCGCACCTTGCTAGGCCTATCAGCCAGGTACCGGAGGAGGACCTGGCGTAATGAGGCTCCGTGGCGTGCAGACGAAGCCGCTCTTGACGGGAGACTGAAGGCGAGGCAAGTCTCCCCTGAAGGGGGCGGGCGGGACTCACCTGCTGGCGCAGTATATCAAGGCATCGATGCAAAGCAGTATCCCCATCGCGGTCCGCCTCCAGCTTTGGCAACAAAGACTGCGGCACCTCTGCCTTTTATTGTCTTCTCTGGGGGGAAGCTCGAGTACCGCAAGGCAGGCCCCTGCATACCCCCATCAGGGCCCCTTGGGTAGATACCCCCATCATGCCCCCTGCATACCCCCATCAGGCCCTGCATACTCCCCACCATGCCCCTTGCATACCCCCACCATGCCCTGCATGGCCCCCATCATGCCCCTGTACACCTCTCATCACCTATGCTCCCTGCATGCCCCATCATCATGCCCTCCCCATACCCTCACCTATGCCCTCGCATACCCCCATCATGCCCCTGCATACCCCCACCATGCCCCCTGCATAGCCCTCCTCCCATCATGCCCCTGCATACACCCACCATGCCTGTATAATCATCATGCCCCTGCATACCCCCATCAGGCCCTGCATACCCCCATCAGGCTCCTGCATACCCCATCAGGCCCCGTGAAGGGCTCCCCAGTCAGGCTCCTGCATAATTCCCTCTATCATGCCCTGCATACCCCCATAATGCTCCGGTGGTGATACTCCCTCTCATCATGCCCCTGCATACCCTCATCATGCCCCTGCATACCTCATACTCATGCCCCCGCATAATTTCATCATGCCCCTCTATCATGCTCTGCATGCCCCTGCATACCCCCATCATGCCCCTGCATACCCCCATCATGCCCCGCCGGCTGCCTTGCGCCCTGCCACGTGCCCATGGCGGGCGTTCTTCGAAGCTGACGTGGCTTCCTCGCTGACTTTGCCTGTGTTTGGTCGGTCAGTTCCAGTGAAACTCCCGAGCAGTATATCTCCGGCCACTGTGCGATAGCGCAAAGGCAAGGGGAAGATGGCGGCCTAGGCACAATGCTGTGAGCCGCGCCCGGGACCACAACACCGCGAGCGCCTCTTCTCTGCATCCCTGAGCCACGATGTGGCATGCGGGCTTGCACGGGCTTGGCATGTGAGGCAGCAGCAGTCTGAGGCGAAGAGAGGAGCGCGGGGGTCTTGCTGCACGCAGGGTCAAGACATCATCATCGGCGCTTTCAAGAAGTTCCGACAGATTGTTCCAGAGGCGAAGCTCGTAACCGCGTGGCACTCCCTCTATCCACAGCTCATAGAGGTATTGCGCTTACCTTTAGAAGCCGTAAGAGCGGCCATTGCTCGAGCATGCCTCGAGTGCTGATGCCTGCTGCGGCCCTGTTTGCTGTGAGCAGCCCATTTGCTCCGACTGTTCCATGCAGAGCGCTGCCAATGCACTCCTCCGCGGGCATTTCCGGTGGAACTCGCGGCCTGCGGACCCCCGCGCGCGCGTGTGTGTGTGTGTGCTCATTCTTGATTCGCTACTCACATCCACTGGGATGATGGTGGGCTGGCTTTTGTTGGCCGATCTCATGCCGTTCAGTGTGTGCTTATCCTTGGCCAGCAAGGTCCACTTACTCCGTTACCCAGAGACCAACAATTATTGGGCGTTGATCGGTCACATCGTATCATCTTTCCATGCTGCTTTGCATCTGGGTTGGATATATGTATGAGTTGGTGGTATCTTGTCATGGCCCCGCCCAGCTCCTGATTTGCTTCTCACATCCACTGGGATGATGGTGGGCTGGCTTTTGTCGGCTGATCTCATGCCATGCCCGAGCCATCTCCCCACCACCAAGCCTACGCTCAGAGCCACGATCCTGCTCCCTGCCTGCCCCAAAGCCTGGTCTCAAGAGAGCTTGTCCACCCACCACACGTCCGGTGTTCCAGAGGGCTGTCCCAAGTGACTGAGAATGGAAGACTGAATTGCCTCCTTCCGCGCACGTGCCACCGAAGTCTGCCTGCAACCCCCGACCCTCACCTCCAACTCTATGGCACCGAAGCCCTTGCGCTGCACATGCTGCGAGGAAGCCGAAGTCTTGAGTGATGCGCTCCACACTTGCACTGCAAAGCTTGTTCTGCACTATTCCTACTTGGGGTCCCATCCCCACATATGCCTGTGTGTCCCAAGCCCTCCCGGCGCCCAAGATCTCAGCAACTGCTCGTCGCCTTCCCGGCCACTGCTCACCACTTTTAGTTCCGGCACGGCCATCAACCTCGCCACGTGGGCAGGGAAGCTGATGAGACGCTGCATGCTGCTGTACAACCTGATGTAAGTGGTCATCGCTGCCGGGATGGCCCCCCGGGCTTTGAGGGGCCCGGCAGGTGTCATCTGGTGTCAACCACCTCCGCCAGCCCCCAAAGGCACCTCAAGGTGTTTTTGCGCCCGTTCGAATTGACGATCTTTCTCTTTAGCCCAGCTATGACCAACGGGTCCAGGTATACCAACGGGTCAGCCGTTCAACAGCTCTCACAGGTGAAGGTCGTCGACGCCACGTGTCTCCATGAGGGCAATCCTTACGGGTGGATGGGGATGGAGGGTGTCAGGGAGTGGCGATGTCCGGGCACCTCTCCGGAGAGCTTCCCGCCGACACAAGTTCGCGTGAGCTCGACAGCTGGCTCGCGCGCAGCGGCCTCCCCGAGACGGCCTTCCTCAATCACGCGGCCCTCAGTGCGCCGCCGCCCGACACCCCGACCCCCTGTCCCTCCCTTGACCCCTTCCCCAGTCCATAATGGGTCCCTTCACAGCGCCGCCTGCACCTAGAGGGTGCTCCGCATGCCACGTGGCGCAACCACACGCACACATGGAATGACATGGATGAATATTCCAGAGTTGTGAAGTGTGGGTTAAGTCCTTCCATCCCCTTCAATCCCCGGCGTGAGTACATAAGGCAGCCGACCTACTGTGGCCACGTGGTGCCAACACAATCAGGGAGGGGGGTGATGGCCCCATCCGGCAAACAAGACAACGATATCATGGGAGGGGCGCGGCGGGACTTGGCAGGACTGGGGGCACCCTTCCCTCAGGCGTCTCCTGCGGGCCTGGCAGGGGCACCAACCAGCGTCCCTGATGTATAAGGGAGTCTTGGCGAGCTAGAAATCCATGGGACTTAGGGTGCCCACGTCTAGCACTTCCAGTGGTGGTGGCTGGCAAACGTCGGCCATCTTTGAAGCGTGCGTGAAGTGGTTTGATCCTCCGAGCAGGGTATGCCGGCAGCTCTCTCAGATGCGGGATCCTCTCTCTATGGTTTGA
>LGRX02023303.1:0-17583 GCA_001247695.2 Cymbomonas tetramitiformis | reverse complement strand
GCCTGCCGCCCCTCAGATACGTATCACTTCGGAATCACGCGCCTGCCGCCCCTCAGATACGTATCACTTCGGAATCACGCGCCTGCCGCCCCTCAGATACGTATTACCGTCCACCAGAGTGATTCCCCGACACGCCCCGTGCACCGTCCGCTTAGAGTGCCCACTGCCCCTGTGGACACCACCCTCCTGCGCGCCCGCTGCCACTCCAGTCATCACCCACCTCACCACCGTCTGCTCTACTGGCCACCATCGACTTGAACGCCTACGTCGCCTGCGATTGCTGCCTACCTGTGTACGAAGACAGTCGTAGGAGCGGCACTGGTTGCTGCACTCCAGCTCGGGCTCGCACTCGAGCTTCTGCATGAAGTGAGAGCGCCACTGCAGCCGCGACCGCAGCGCCTGCAGCGACTTGAGCCATCCGTCGCCTGTCCGCCCCTTCTCTGCGCGCAGTGCCGTCTGTCGCGCGTGTACTACCTGTACCAGCTGGCGCAGTGACATGTGGCCCCAGGCTAGATATGGAGAGAGCCGGCTGCAGGAGTCCCAAGCTGTGAGTGGGCTAGAGATGCCCCTTGCATACCCCTCACCGCGTGCTGCCAGGAAACTATCAAGCACATGATGGGCGCGCTCCTCGCCCCCATGCTGTCTCTGGGACCGTTCCTCTGGATGCTCCAATCCCAGTTCAACCGCCGTCACAAGCCTCCCAGTCCAGTCAGCACGTTCCCCCGAGTATAGACACCCGTCCACTTCGTACCCAGAAACCGTCGCCGGTTCCGAATTGGCTGTCCATAAAAGTTCCCCCCGAGATCTCTCCGACTCCGATGTCCGGAGCGTGGCATTTCCAACTGCTCGGTGGCTCAACTCGTCCCCTGCTGCTGCTGCTTTGTGCCCGTGGATAGATGCGGGAGTCACGCGGAATGCCTTGCGTGCGGCTGTAGCAGAAATGGTCGGGTGCTGTGGGGAAAAGATGAAGGTACTCCAGGACTTGGACCAGGCGTCGCGCAACCCCCCGGGTCCGATCTTGGCTTCCTCCGAGCGCGAGTGCCGCCGCACCCCAGTCTGCGCGAACTCCCGCCACTCCACCCGGGCCTCGCGGCACCAGCGTCGCACCCGCTTGTCGCGACGGTATGATGCCAGGTGGCCGGTCTCTTCGTGAGAGAGGAGGCGCACGACGGGCCCTGACGGGGACGCGTTCAACGACTCGAGCGCGGTCGTTATTTCCCCTTTCCATATCGACACGCGCCGGAGCGGAGCGCCACCCTGAGACTCGCCTTGGGGAGCGTCCACTTGGCCACAGTGCTCACCACAGAGGCGGCCTGGTTTATCGCTGTGTGGTTCCCGCACGGACCTAAATATAGAACACGGCTCTCCAGAGCTGAGCTGCTGATAGGCTGAATCTTGAGTGAACTCGCCGGTGGGGGGGTTCAGGTTTCCGTCGGCCGCATGACTGGTGCGTGCATGGGAGCTGCCAGCCAGGGAGTGTAGCGCGTTATCAAGATCTTGGAGCCCCTCGTTTATGAAGCCGATGTGAGAGCCGTGCACGCTGTGGTGAGCCAACTGATCAGGCTCATAACAGTAGAGAACGCAGAAGGGCCGCGCGCCGACGTGGGCGAAAGGGCCATGATCATGGAGCCGAGCGTCACGTTTGATCCACACCACGTCCATGCCCGTCCTCGAACAAGCTAACCTGCACGTTTTGCTCAAGAACACACCCAAGAATCAACCGGTGAGACAGAAATGCGACCTGAAAGGACGCGTGGCTTCGCCTCGACACTGTGCATACGCCCCAATACCGCCTCGCCTTTTCTTACAAGAAACGCGCAACACTTTGCCAGGAGGACCATTTGGAAACCCGGGCGTACCGGGTGCCCGCTTCGCTGAACCCGCCAAAACAATACTCTTCACTCTTCGCGACGCTCACTGATCCCACCCTGCATTGTGGTGCAAGATGCTCGCGCCAGACTGCGCAGTAGAGCTATTTGGAGTATCTGCTGGAAATGGACGGCCGACGGTATGCTAGTCGAACAGAAGGATGAGAAAGGAGGTTGCAACGGTCTACGCACGACTTGTTTGCATCGGATATCTGAAACGTTTATAACATTATGCCACCGTCGCGTGATAATAATGGATGCAGTGTAGTGTCACGCAGTCGATTGTCCCCCTCCTTCGCTTGCGCTATTCCTCGCATGAAGCTCACACGAGACGACAGCCGCGAGCGACAGCAACTTATTTGGTACTAGGCGGATCGATCTCAAAAGGAGATCTCCACTAGGCCATCTGACCGTAGGATCATGTGCGCGACAATCCTTCGCTTTTTGCATCCCAACATGCCATGCCACAGCGCGTGGGTGGCGTTGCGGTAAATGTACGCGACTGCAATGGCACTGTCATCGTTAGCGTCTGGCGATCGTGAGATCGGAAGTTCGTCTGTGTCGCCCGTTGGGATTCGCGCTTTGCTGCTGCTGCTGATTAAGTAAGTAAGTAAGGTACTAGGCGCTGTCGATCACAAATATGCGATCTCCACTAGGCGTCGATCTTTTTGGACAGCACGATTAATTACCATGCGATGTTAACATGGATATCGCCATTACATCATATGACCGCAGGATCATGTGCGCGACAGTGCTTTGCTTTTTGCTTCCCAGCATGCCATGCCATAACGCGTGGGTGGCGTCGCGATAAATGTACGCGACTGTAGTGGCACTGTCATCGTTGGCGTCTGGCGATCGTGAGATCGAAAATTCGACTGCGTCGCCCGTTGGGATTCGAGCTTTGCTGTTGCTGCTGCTGCTGCTGCTGCTGATTGACTAAGTACTAGGCCCGGTCGATCTTAAATTAAGATCTCCACTAGGCGCATCTGACGGTCGATGGGATTATTTATCTTGCCGACGTGGCGCACTCGAGAGATCCGAACATGAACATCGAGTCTGCCATTCCATTAATGATTTGACATTTCTCGATCCTCGCGTCTGCTATGCAATGTAAAAGCGAATCTATCTGATTTCCGAACATCGCGTCGGCCATGCGATGTTTAAGGGTGCACTGAAAAAATAGCTTTTTTTTTATTTAATTTCAACAATTCGCCATAAATAGAATTTTTTGAGTTATGCGGATTTTTTTGCTGAGATTGTTCCTTAAGAGGTGTATTTTCACGCAAAAAATTTACGATACTCAAAACAACATATTAGGGTTGTTACAATCGCAGTGTTAGGTGTCCTGGTAACACCCGAACTGCAGTCGGGAATTCCCTTGTTATGTGGCCAAATCACTACGTTAGGAGCTAAAACTTTGCAACCCACTCTATTGGCAGCCACAAGGGATGTGTTGTGAAGCTAGAAAAAAATTAGGAACAAATTCATGTGAGCCATTTTTTAGTTTTCCATGTTTGAGTGCCGAAGAGGTCAAAATTTACTGGTCATTTGTGAAAAAAATCTAAATCTCGAAAATGGCTCACATGAATTTGTTATAATCTTCAAATTATTACCTACACACATCCCCCATGGGACCCTTAATGCTCCCTTACCGACTTTTAGGCTTAATTGTTCACTATCACACCATACCCAAACCCGTTTTTTAGGGTTACACTATATTTTTTTTCATTAAATTATATATAGCTTGACCTTGATATGTCCTAGACACTTCATGCAAACACTCAATATGTAACAATCAAATAGTATTACCATATCTATCATTTGCTAAGTCACTCCCACCCGCATAGGTCCCTTGGACCTTACCGGGCGCGTCATTCCTACTCGGCTTCTCTAGCCTAGTCTGCAGCAAGGCAGGGTATCGATAGTACGATAAGTGCGATTAATCGATTAATCGGACTTATCGTTGTCGTTCGATTAGTTCAAATGACTTATCGTGCTTATTTACTGTCGTTCGATTAGTTCGTTTCAATTCTCACTATCAATCGATAGGTTCGCGGTAACTATCGTTATCGTTCGATATGTTTGGAACAACTATCGTTATCAACCGATATGTTCAAATCGCTTTTGTTATTTGATTAATCGATATCGTGATGCATGCCACATATCGCGATATATCAGACATATATCGCGATATATCATGATACTCGCGATGCATATCCAAAATTTTCAAATCCGGAATCGATCTGGGTGGTCCCATTCATCTAGTTTTCCCACCAATTGACAACCAGTTTTCATATATCCCAGGATAAGACAAACACTTCGTCTGATTGGCACGATACCCCCCTATAGCCTAGAACTGGTGGATCTCAAAGCCTCAAAAGGCCGATTCCATTGATTCATTCACGTTGGTCTTATTATTACACCGCGCGGGTTACCGCTCCTCTCGTCTGCCGTTATTGTTGTACCTTCCTTTCGCAGTCATGCCTCGTGGAAAAGGTCCGAAGCGTAGGCGCACAGGTGGTGACTCAGAGGGAGAGGTCATTCTTCGTGCTCAAGGCAAGGGTCCAGTCAAGCGAACTCAGAAAACCCCTTACGACTTAATTGGCAGCGACGATGTCACTTTTACTGTGCGTGAAATAAAAGCCGAGGCCACAGCAAAGGGCAAGCCTGTTTGGTTAATAGGATGGGAAGGTTTCGGTGACAATGCTGACAGTTGGGAGCCCATAGAGAATCTCGCCGGCCTTGAGCAAGACATTGCAGCGTTTCGTAAGGAGCGGGAGGACAAGGCTCGAGAGGATGCAAAAAACAACCGAGCGAAGAAAAGGAAGAATCGCGATGAGACCATTGAGTCTCAAGGCACATCTTCAGAAGGTGAGCCGGTCGATGATCTCTTCGCTTGCTATGTTGTTACGTACCTAGTTGCTAAGTGGTACGTACACGCAGTTGCGTTCTTCCATCGTTCTTGAGTTTCGTTGATCGTGTGCGATTCGTTCGTTGTTCGTTCATTTTCGTTGCAGGAGACCTTGGAACGGATTTGGCGACTGGTGACTGGGTTGAAGGATTGGGTGGCAAGCGTAAGGCTGCCTGCTGGAAATATTACAAAGTTCGCTTATCTGCTGATCAGCCCGATAAGGTCACGGCCGTTTGTTGCAAGTCATGTGGCCCTGGGTTGTCGCCAACGTGGAGTGGGAATACCTCCAACCTACGGAGTCATCTCGCCCACATCCACAAGGACTTGTACTGCCAAATGATTGAAGCCGAGGGCGACAGTGTTCCAGTTGCGAGGCCGACCGACGTTTCTACGTGCTCCACCGCTCCTTCTCCGAAAGCTGGCACCTTGGAGGCTATGCTGCCCCCAGTCTCCAAGGAGAGACGTGATGAGCTCCACAAGAAGGTGCGTGTGTCCACGATTGAACTTTTTTTTCTTAATACGCGGCATTCGCTGACTTGTGCGCTTTGTGCATCGCAGTTCGCTTTATGGATCGTGCGCAACAACAGGCCTCTCAAGATCGGCGAGAGTGACCCAGAGCTACGGGATATCTTCGACTTCATATTCCAAGGGGGGTATACGCCACCCACTTACAAATTGGTAACACAATACATTTTGGAGTTGTCTGTCGAGGGTAGGCAGAAGGTCAAGGCGGAGTTGTTAATAATAATAATAATAAAACATTTACGCTAGCAGAAGGGACAAAGTCCTGAGAGTGCGGTAACCCTGCAAAGCAGGCTAGTGAAAACACTAGGGGCTACTCCCTCTACTATAGCGCGCCCACAAAGGGGCTCAACCCACTTTTCAGCAGGGTGACATCTAGAGAAAAAGCTAGGTGCTAAGCAAAAAACTCTAGAAGATGGAGAAGCAGCCATGGCCGGGTGAGTGGAGGGGTGGCTGAAACTAGGCGGTGGGGAGGGAAGTCGAAGAATTAAGGGGGTATTTGGAGACGATGAGGAAGGAGGTCAGGGTGGGCGGAGGAGAGGGGGGGGTGGTGGGGGAGGGGAGAGGGGGGGGGGGCCCCTCCCCTATAGGACAGAGAGCCATCTTTTATTGCAAGACTTTTGAAAATTATTGCAGGAGGGTTTGAAGAAAGTCATTTGTTTTTTGCACAGCTTCTGTTTCCGTCATGGTCTCATTGCCCAGGATGTCAACTGTATGCGGGTCAGTGTTCAAGGTGGTGGGGGTGTTTAACAGAAACAAGTCTCGCCTATTTCTGGTGTGTTGCCTACAGATTCTTGAAAGTTTTTTAAGGAGAGGTTTAATCTTGCCACGGGGAACACCTATCGTGTTGAGGACAGTACCGAAAAGAGGAGGGAGGGAGGTACCCCATGAGTGTAAGTGCTTTGGGCCATTTCACGGTGCTAATGAAGGGCTTAGAAGCTGCATTGGTGATTGTCGTATCATGGTGACCGCCATAATAATGCTCAGCACCATTCTGATGATAGGGGGGGTCTTGAGTGGGCCATGGGCACAACGAAGAAGGGAGTACGTTGTCCCTTTCGTTCAGAACTTCATTCCAAATATCAGGGCTAACTCCGGTGTATTCTAGTCTCCTCTCCGTGACTCTGGACTTAGGAAGGACATTGAGGAACCATCTAGCAATCTTTTTCTGTGTAGGCCTCCAGTCAAAGGCTGGTTGAGTATCGTTGGGTGCACTGTCTATAGCTATGATAACGACATCCGAAAAATCATCCTTATAGCATCCGCCACCTGGGAGAACGTAGGGGTCATCACCCGTCCAATAACCATGTGGGATAAATGGAATAGTGTTATGCGGGAATCTGAAAACGAGTTTAAAACCTTTATCAAACCATCTTTTTTGGTTTTTGGGAGACAGTGGAAGAATCCATGTTCCTGAAAATCCGGGTACAGTGTTGGCCGCTTTATGTCCCATTTCCAAGGTAGTCATAACCGCCGAAGATTTGCCCTTATCCTTTCCATCAAAGGGGGGATTTCCGTAAACTATTCTGCCAATGCCTGTTAACGGGTCCACGTAGGCATCCCAAGCGAGGCCATCGAAACCGAATTTCCCATGATAACAGAAGGGCTTGAGGGCTTTTTTCATTCTAGTGGTGGGTATGCATCTTCTCGAGTAAATTCTAGGGTGGGCATTTAGTGGGTTGGAGAAAAGTTCACAGCCGTTTTTGTCAAGGTTTCTGTCATCCACCAAAATATCTAAGAGGCTTCTTCTTATTGCATAGCAGTTTTTAGGGTCTCCCGATTCAAACTTACATGCATTGAGGGCTTCATGGATATCGTGTGCCCTATTCGAGTACTCCGCAAGTGAGCATGGGACTGCTTTGTTGGAAAGGCGGTGCCAAGCCAAAAGTTTCCAAAACTCTTTCTTTTGGACATATTGGAGTTCGGGATATTTAATTGTTCCCGTAACATGGTCCACTTCAGGCTTTGCGGTCACAGCAATGGTATTCTTTTTTGAACTTGATGGACGGTACATTCTAGCTTCCGGGAGAGCGTGTAAGTATAATTCCTCATTCATTTCCTGTCTTAGGTCAGCAAGTGGAAAAAGTTTCGATGGTTGTGTTCTGATGTATGTGGTACCCTTTCCAGGGTTTAGTAGTTTAGGCTTTTCTGAGATTTCTTCAGCGATGATTTTCCTTAGTTCGATATCTTGGGTTGTTCTAAGATTATACAAACTATCATTATGTCCTGGGCATTCAAGTTGGATGTGTTCGAAGGTGCATTTTGTATTCTGTTGGCAGTAGGGGCAGTTTTCGGACCCGATTTTCCCCAGTTTAAATAAGCGTGCAGGAGAGGCTTGAAGACCCAGGAGTTCTCTACTTCTAGAAGCGGTGAAAGCTTTAGGTGTCATTTTTGAAATATCTTTGGTGGGGGCGGTGTTATTCTCGTTGAGCATTCTCAGATGCTTCCCTTGGGACTGTAGGGTTCTCCAATTATGATAGTGTGAGAGTCGTTGAATTCTTCTGATGTGACTACGTATATCGCCTAAAATAGGGACCTCAAAAAAGAATAATGAGAAGGGTAGTTCCTCGGCAGGGTCGTAGCGGGAGATGTCAAAACAGCCCCCTCTGAATGAGGCTCTTTTAGCAGTACGGTCCACTCTGTCGTGGACTTTGTCATTATTGTGACCCCTAATCCATTTAAGGATGATTTTACTGTGGTCTCCTTCACTGTAGAAGCCAAGTTCTTCTAGCAGTAGGCGAACAGCCTGCACATCTCTGCGATTAGCTTCACGTAGTTTGTCCCGAGCACTCATGGACCTGCCATCCTTTGTTACCGCAGATATTGCTGCCATGGAGTCAATGGCATGTACCATTGGAGTAATGGATTTGAGGAGTTTCTCTTTTTGTTCTGTGAGTAGAAATCGCAGTCCCGCAATTTCAGCAGATGTGCTACTCGGGTTTTGGATATCCTCCTTGATAAGGAGCCCCTGTGCGGAGAAAGTTCTTGAGGGGGGGATATTCATCTTCCGTACAAGTGGCATCCCGTTGTCAAAGTTTTTTATAGCATATGCTGCCCCACTGCATGCTGTTTTCTTTCCAGCAAAAAGGGAACCATCGCTTGCCATATCATAGTCTTCCATTTGTTTGCTCTTTTCGGCGTTGGGGGAGGATTCTTCTTCCGAGTCGCTAGGGCAGCTGTATTCACTTTCTTCCTCCGCAGTTTTGTTTTTCATTCTGGCAATAATGGTTTCATACTGTCTGTCTGAGATGTAATCATAGTGTGAGTTGATATCACTAACTGTAGCAAGGACAGAAGAGGGCGGGTCCATATGGTCATTATATTCAAAAATAGAACCTGCTGGAATTAGGATGCAACCGTCATTGGTGATGCTATATTCAAAGTCGTATTGAAGACTGTTGGTACCTTTGATTCTGACAAAGACATTAGGGTTTATGGCATTGTTACTGTATTCTGTATATTGTATTGACATGGCCTCTAAGTCAATATTGGTAATGTGAATAAGAGAGATGGAATTTCGGTCACCATTTCCTTTCCAATGAAATTCACCCGTGTCGGGGGGTACTATGTTGTCTCTATATTGTTTCTTGACATATCTAGCCTGTGGGTCCAAATCTACAGGGTTTTGAAGCATTTCCTTTTCGATTTCGGTTAGCCATCCAGGGGGTCTACTGCCATTCAGCCTGAAAAAACATTTATTTTCTTGCCAGTTTTTTAACATTCCACCGCAGGGAGTTAGAAAGGAACCTGTGTGCTTGAGGTTGTATTTTTGTATTGCGGAGGTAACATTCCTCGACATGTAGAGTTGTCTGGGAAGGGTGGTGATTAATGTGGTTTCACCCGCTTCATTTTCAGGGTAATTTTTAGAGTCAATAGCGTATCCAAGTTTTGCCATAATGTGACCTGTGCGCCTAAACCAGTTAAAGCGTTTGTCTTTAGTATGACTGTAGGTTGCATAGTGCGATAAGGGGAAACCCGATATAACATTTTTACCCATTTCGTTGTTCATGTTTTGAATTACTATTTTAAGCCATAGATTGCTATTTCTACGGTATAGTGAGATGAGGTGGGGATCAGTGATACGGTCCGTGTGGTTGTGTTGCCAATATTCGTGTTCATCCGCAGAACACAGGGTGTTCATAGTTTCGGTGATACACGACGCGGTTACAACATCAAAGACACTATCAATACCGTACCCGCCTTGGCAGACTGCTGTCCAGATTATTTGGTGATTGGTGTCAACTGGGCAGCCCAAATATTTAATTATAAACGAAGCTATCATTTTGTCTAATTCAATTGCGACATTCTTTGAGGAGTTGGCAATTGCTGAGGTAACTTTAAGGGGATATGCCATCCTCGGAACTACAACCGCATTTATAACATATCTTAGCTGGTGTAGAGTCATGTGTTGCAGTTGGATGGATGTGAGAGTAGATTTAAGTCTGTCGATAAGGATTTCCGCCTGTTTGTCCCATTCCCCATTTAGTGCAAACCATACTCCGAGATATCTGTTTACCTCTTTGCTGTTGGAGAAATCGAGGAATTCTGGTGACTCAGGGGGTATCCATTTCGAATCAATGGAAGGACTTGAGTCATTTGTATTGGGCTCCAGGTGACCCCCTGAGATGAGTAAATCATCGGACGGGTCATATCGCGTTACTGTTTTGCCCTGAGGTTTAATGCACTTTCTGTAAGAGTATTTGGATTTCTTAACATTGATGGGAATACCAATGAAGCTCATAAATTCATTAACTATACCTAGCATGTCTTGAACTTCGTCTTTAGTTTTCCCCACGAGAATGATGTCATCACAAAAGAACCGTGCAAAGATATTTAAAGTGGTGTCCTTTTCTAATAGGTTTTGGGAGGGAGGAATAACATTATTTCCTGGTTTGTCTGGTCTATGGCGTTCCGAGCTCAGTTCATATCCATATGTGGATCCTGTCGGGTTTACACCGTTTGCTCTTTTTGCTAACCAAATTGCCAGAATGTCCATAATGGCTACAAACCTTAGTGGGCTCAAACCTTCTCCCTGAGGGACTCCACATTCTAGGGACCATTCATCCGTGAGGCCTTCTTCAGTGAGTACCATTCTAGAAGCATCATTGGTAATGTCTGAGATGATGTTGATTATTTGTGATGGGAGTCCCAGCTTTCTCAGCGCTAAATTGCTCATCCAGAATTCAGCTCTGTCAAATGCTTGTTTGAGGTCCAGGTAAAGTACGTGGAGGTCTTTGTCGTATCTATTGGCATCCGAAATTACTTCATTCAGAATTTGAAGTGAGTCATCTATGTTTTTATTCGGAAGAAACGCATCTTGAATGGGAAAGAGAATGGGGTGAGTGTTAAGTATTGTTTTGAGACGGTTAGCAATTATTGTGTTAAATAGTTTAAGACCCGTTTCCAACATTGTGAGGGGTCTAGAGTTATCTATTGTACATGGTGCAGAGGGATTTTTAGGGATTGGAAGGATGACTCCAGATTTTGCACTCTTTGGAAATTTCCCAGTTATAAGAATGTGGTTAAAAAGTGAGACAGTAACCTCTTGAAAATTTTCTGGGCCCTTGATCCACTGCGAGTATCTCATTCCCGAGGGTCCTGGTGCTGTGGAGATACCACAGTCCGAGTATGCTTGTTGGAGTTCTTTGTGCGTGATTTCTGTCAGTAGTCTAGCAGCGGCCGTATCGGGGATTTTGGGGCTGTCCTTTAGAATGTCAGTGAGCCACTGTGGGAGTTCATCTGGCTCATTCGGGTTAGTAGAAAATAGTTTTTTATTTTTGTATTCATCTAGTGTTGTGTTTAGTCTTTCTGTCTTTGTCTCAGGTATCTTTCCATCACTACCTGGGGTAGCGGCTGCACCTTTTTCAGTAGGTTTCATCTTTCCCATGACTGTGTCTAGAAACCTCGAAAGGTTAGTTGAGAAAAGATGCTGCAGGGCTTCCTTTTCTCGGAGATTGCGTCGTTCAATGTCAGTGTCTCTGCTTTTCTGAAAAGCATTTCTGATTATTACATAATTTTCATGCAAACGTGATCCCCATGTGGCTGCCGTTTCATTGTGTTTGGGTTTGAGCGAGGCAAAAGGTAGCGTGCGGGCAGCCTTTTTGGCTTGCTTAGGAATGTTGCTTGCATGAGTTCTTGTGTCCAAATATTTGATGATGCGGCGAACTGTGTTTAGCCATTTGTATATATAGTTAGATACTGCTGATGGTTTTTCGGACCTCCCAGCTATGTTCAGATTCTTGGTGCCAAAGGCGTCACTTGCCGCCTGATGTGCCAATTTGTGCAGGGTATCCCATGTCGCGTCAGGGTGCATTTCCTTGAGGCCAGTGCCGCCGTTTCTAGTTGCTTCCGATCCATTTTCCATTTCGAGTGTGCTATGTAGTCTTTCAGTGTAAGACACCCAGCCTGTAGCGTATTGGAATAAATGGGCGGTGCAATCTATTTTTTCCGAATGCATCTCAGATCCGTACAGGTTCCAGAATTTAGCAGGCATATGGGGTTGTAGGAGAATATTCCAGCTGGTCATGTGCTCATCTGTGTTGGATTTCGTGATTTTCTTAACTTCCAGTGAGCTAAATGACAGGTGTCGTTTGAGATAGGCATTAACATCTTTCTTATTTAAAAGGTGAGGCGAACCTATATGCCAGATGTTATCTTTGTCGTTATGGCCTAAGTTGAGACCACCTTCCGGCATCCCCTTTCCTCTAGAGAGTAAGTGAGCTGCATGCCATGGGCTATTAAGGTGAATCCACCATTCCTTGGGTTTGTTGTGCCATTTTAGACATTGTTCTATATTGTCTGCCTCTTTATTTTTAGCTATGAGCTTACTCACTGTTATGGGGCTGCCGTCAGTATTATCCCGTTTAAGATCAAGATCAGTGGTGTCACCCTTAATGGTGCTGATAGCGGTTCTAGCTTTGTTTTTATTGATGCACGCGTGCACGAGTTCGTTTGTGCTGTATCCGTTTGCTTCGAGAAGTCCTACAATATCTTTCCTGTTTATTTTCCTTTTTGTACCCTTATTTTTGTTTGTCATTCTAATTGGGTACCCTGGGTACTCATCATGTGTGGTTTCCTTGGCACCATTAAATCTAGGTGTTGGCAAAGTTGTATCGGTGGAAATCTCCGGTTTGGTGTCGATTTGAGGGAGCTTAAATTCAGCCCATACTATCCCGTGGTCGGAGATGATATAAGGGTTTTCCTCCGTCCATCCTGTTTTAACGGTCATTTCGGGTGACATGACATAACCTAGTGATTTTTGTCTAAAACCTAGTGGGACTGGTACACTATATAGTGGAACGTGATTTTTCATATAGTGGCGTACCCAACACGCAAAGATGTCATCGGGTTGTCGGGATCGTGTAAATGTGTACTGTATGTCATTCAATTTTTTGAACCGCTCGCAAAAATACAGTTCCACTATATAGTGTACCATTTCTATCATATCGGGAGGGCGGGGTCCTCGTCGAGTATTATCGAGGAATGATTGAAGATTGCCGAGGCATCATTCCTTAAACCCTAATCTCGATGGTTTGTTACTCAAGCAGTATATCCAAATTGACTGATACTCAGGCTACTTTAACCAATATTTAGAGGGTCAAGATGACCTCGGATCAAAATTTTGACAAGACACTGCAGAAAGCGCAGCTCGAGAACTTGACAACACAGGTCCCCAAATTTTCAAAGGTCCTTCGAGGAAGCCCCTAGCAGCTCTTTAAGCGAATGAGCCAATTTAGCAAAGGGTAATGGACAAGAATGTATTAGTTCCACTATGTAGTGAAATTGGTACACTATATAGTGTACCAGTTCCACTATATAGTCTGGTACACTATATAGTGGTCAATTCCACTATATAGTGTAACTGGTACACTATATAGTGTACCAGTTCCACTATATAGTGGTACGCCACTATATAGTGTACAAAAACCACTAGGTTTTGTACCAACACCCGGTCATTTCTGCCATAGCTGTGTTGGCCATGATATGGGTGAGTTTTGCTTTTGAGTTTTTGGATATGACATGTGTGAAAATTTCCGTGTTTGGATTACGGTCCATTATCAGTTCATTAAGGGAGCATCTGTCATTGTTGAAATAGGTTAAAAGATGCTTATTCTTTTCGACATGCTCTTGATACGACATGTAATTTCCACCTGACACCCGCTGATTTGGGGTAATGGTGCAGTTTTTGTCACCTATCTCTACGTAGGCCTTTTTTGGATTATTTCCTGCCCTCCCTGCCCAGTCAGTAAGTGTGTCATGTAATTCCACTTGTTCCTCTACTAGTGTAGCATCATTCATATAACCGCTGGCTATGTAGAGCTCAAAACCGTTATTTCCTGAAAATTTGGTCATTACTGCTCTCTTTGCATCTCCATCGATTGTGGTGACCGAGGTGGATAGTGGCAAACTTTTCGGATTCCATAGGATCATGGAACCAATGGAAGCTCTTTCATTTACATGAGACGTGCGAAATTGGATTCCTTTTTGTGTCATTAGGGTTTTGATTAATGCAAGGTTTTCAGTATTTACCTTGGTTTCTGATATACATATTATATCAGCCCGTCCGTCAATTAAAAGATTGCAGATTGTTTCTAATTTGATTAAACTGTCTTTATCTTCTTTGTGGTGTCGGAGGCCTCTCATATTCATACCCATTATAATCAAATTCTTAGAGTGTTGTGCTAGTTGTAGTTTAGTGAGTCGGTCTATTTCTTCTGACTGTCTCATGGCGTTTTTGTGTTTTGCTTTTTGTAGTATGCATCTGCCATCTGCGTCATAAATGTTCTCGATATCAAAGATTTTGTTTGTGCATTTGGTTTTACGGATTATTCTCTTTTGTTTATGAGAGTGTTTCCTGCGGTATCCATATGTGTGAGGTTCACAGGAAGGCTTTCCTTTGCCTGAGATGAGGTGATTATACGCAGTGTGGGTGGATTTACAGTCTTTGTGCTCAGAATTTGGCTTTGTTGGATGTGCATCAATTTTCGGAAGGTGGGTTCTCAGTGATTGTCGTATGGTCGAAATGGCTTTGTTATTTTCGTGTTTGGTTATCCTGGCTTCTCTGCCCGTTTGTGGTAGAATTCTAATGTTTAGGTTTTCAAGTTCGTATAGTAGGTCTCTGTTTAATTGTGCTGCTGAGAAGAATTTAGTGTTGTGCAGGATGTGACAGACTTTGTGGGCTAGTGTAAAATTGAAAACCCCCATGTTATTCGGGTGTACTCCCAGTTTCAAGGTTATGCGGTGCACCCTCAGGTCTTGAGGAAAAAGTGTGGAAATGTCTTTCTGGTGTTTATTGTTAAAGATATCAAACTCACAGTGAGTAATCTGTCTTTCTGGAATGATGTGGACTGCAGTTGACCATATGTCCTTAGCCACAAGAAGATGAATTTGAATGTTGGTGTTATCCGTGTTCGAGGTGTGATGATATTTCCTATGCGATTCGATGGCTTCTGAAACTATTGTTTCATTAGTGGTGTGTGTCTTCCATTTCAGTTTAAAAGTTTCTATCAGAGTTTCTATCTGCTTTTTGGGTGTGGCACCTCTGCGTGTGAGGATGTGGTGGGGAGGTAAGGTCATATTAGGGCCGCTGATTGCGGCGTCATTTCCAGCGTGCTCCAAGTGTTTGAGCTCCAGTGTGTTACGGGTATTCTTTACCTGCAGCCCTATTTCTTCCCTCATTTCTAATCGGTATTTATGTATTTCCTTTTGCATCGTTTTGTTGCCATACTCCCCAATATATAAATCAGATTTTAGGTACTCGAAAAATGAGGTCTGGTGCAAGCCTCTGTTCCATTGTGCCCATCTGAAGGCGGTTTTTGCTACCCATGTGCCACAGTTGTATGTATCTGTTTGAAATGTTTCCTTGCTAGTGGTAGTTGTGAATTCATTATATTCTGTAATGGTTATGAAATTTTTTAACCAGGTTTTGAGTGCTGCCTCAATCATATTAATGGTTTCTCTTTCGGCTTTATCTCCAAAGGGATCATATATGTAAGCTTCTATTTTCCCAGGTGATGATGAGCGAATCATTATGAGACGCCAATGTATATTGTCACACACGCCTATTTGTGTGTGGCCATATTTCTTGAGTCTGCTATTAATGAGTTGTGTGAGTTTTTGGTCCTCCCCTGTCATCTTCAGCATCATGTCTGTAAGGTCCATAGGGGCTATGGTACTCGGGTCCCGTATTTTCATTGCATCACCAACATGAGTTGCATTTAACCACCCCTTTTCTGAAAGGAGTGATTCCGTGGCCATTGTGGTTTCAACTACTGCGTTATCTTCGGTGCTTGCTCCACCGCTTAACAGCTTCTCGGGTTCCGAAATATTATATTGTTTGGTATCGTTATCCTTCTTGTGGTGGGTTTTATATTTCATTATTCTTGAAGGTAAATTCATTTTGGGTTTCTTTGCAGTTTGGGTCCGTGTTCTCTCCCAAAGCCATGCCGTTTTGGGGTTTTGAATCATGTATTTCAAGGCGCTCTTGCTTATCCTTTTGCAGGCCTTAGGTCTCTTGTGGGCTAGGTGTATTATGACTCTGGGTCCCGGGAAATATTTTTTAGGGTTCAACTTCATTCTGCTGAGTTCCGCCATTATATGAAGAAGCATGATAGTGGGCCCGTAAGTGGTTGTTTGCATTTCCGCTCGTGTTTTAATAATATTTTCCTCACATCTCAAGAGGTGTCTCATTATGTAATATGTCATAATTAGAGGTCCAGAGGGGGTTCTCGGTGTGGTGGGTGGGTGAGCAGATGGGCCGCTCTGGAGTGATTCCCTTGAGGTCTAAGGGCGTGCGAGGTACTCAAATGCACCACAGGACATCCCCAAGATTACCCGGAGGGGTGGGGGGTAGAGTGGTGGCAGAATAGTGGGGTGACAGCCCGTGGCTCGCACTCGTGGGAGGTCTACGCGACTAAGTCAAAAACGGTAGGAAATCATCATAACTTATCTACTAAGCCCTGTGGAGGTCCAATCGACCCCCCTGCCTTGGGCCCTGGGGTGGCCGTAGACCCCTTGAAATTAAAGGTGACTGGCCCCCGATATCTCTATGACGGTTTGCCCTCCAATTCTGGAGGGAAGCCCAGGGGTAGTGATTCAGCTGCATTGTGCGAGCTGTAGCGTAGGCCCAATGACCATATTATTTCGGTGCACAGGGGTCAAGCAGGTACCTTGGGGTAATTTGCACGCCGGGGGGCTAAGGGGGGCGAGAAGAGCCTGCAAAACCTTTGCAGGAATTTCGGGGGTTAGTCATAGAGGTCCAGAGGGGGTCCTCGGTGTGGTGGGTGGGTGAGCAGATGGGCCGCTCTGGAGTGATTCCCTTGAGGTCTAAGGGCGTGCGAGGTACTCAAATGCACCACAGGACATCCCCAAGATTACCCGGAGGGGTGGGGGGTAGAGTGGTGGCAGAATAGTGGGGTGACAGCCCGTGGCTCGCACTCGTGGGAGGTCTACGCGACTAAGTCAAAAACGGTAGGAAATCATCATAACTTATCTACTAAGCCCTGTGGAGGTCCAATCGACCCCCCTGCCTTGGGCCCTGGGGTGGCCGTAGACCCCTTGAAATTAAAGGTGACTGGCCCCCGATATCTCTATGACGGTTTGCCCTCCAATTCTGGAGGGAAGCCCAGGGGTAGTGATTCAGCTGCATTGTGCGAGCTGTAGCGTAGGCCCAATGGCCATATTTCGGTGCACAGGGGTCAAGTAGGTACCTTGGGGTAATTTGCACGCCGGGGGCTAAGGGGGGCGAGAAGAGCCTGCAAAACTTTTGCAGGAATTTCGGGGGTTAGTCATAGAGGTCCACAGGGGGTCCTCAGTGTGGTGGGTGGGTGAGCAGATGGGCCGCGCTGGAGTGATTCCCTTGAGGTCTAAGGGCGTGCGAGGTACTCAAATGCACCACAGGACATCCCCAAAATTACCCGGAGGGGTGGGGGGTAGAGTGGTGGCAGAATAGTGGGGTGACGGCCCGTGGCTCGCACTCGTGGGAGGTCTACGCGACTAAGTCAAAAACGGTATCGATTTTCGGGAAAAACTCGACCGTCATAGAGATATCGACCCAACTTCAAAATCAGCATCCCCGGTAGGAAATCATCATAACTTATCTACTAAGCCCTGTGGAGGTCCAGTCGACCCCCCTTGGGCCCTGGGGTGGCCGTAGACCCCTTGAAATTAAAAGGTGACTGGCCCCCGATATCTCTATGACGGTTTGCCCTCCAATTCTGGAGGGAAGCCCAGGGGTAGTGATTGAGCTGCATTGTGCGAGCTGTAGCGTAGGCCCAATGGCCA
>LGRX02023296.1:0-10375 GCA_001247695.2 Cymbomonas tetramitiformis | reverse complement strand
GAACGCCTTCCGCCCCGGTCCAGGCTCAGGGCGCGCGTTTCCAGGCGAAAAGCGTTCATTACCTAATGAACGCCTTCCGCCCCGGTCCAGGCTCAGGGCGCGCGTTTCTGGCTACTGCCCAGTGGTACTAGTCATAGTACCAGAATCGAATCTGGTACTATCACAAGTACCAAAACGCTAGAATTTTTTTTGATGTCCTCCTCCATCCTGATGGTGATATCCATGATATACCATTACCTTAACGACCCAAACTGAGTTGTATTATGCCCCATTGGTCCATAGGTTACGTGTAGCCCTCCCAGTGGATGCATATTGCCAACAAGGTGGAGTTTTGTGTTACACAATGGTGTCCCACTTGTCTTCGAAATCATGGCGCTACTTTCGGATTTCTTTTTGAACAGACTTGGGATTCTATTCAACCCAGCGATGGCTCAAATTGAAGCTGTATAACATGGCCAATGATGGATGTGAGCATGGGGCAGTTGGCATACTGCCCGTCGCTGAAACTGCGACATGCTAAACATCCCATCTCCACCAAATAGTCCAACTCAAGATTCCTTAAGTATGAGGGCTATCGTCGATTTTGGAGCCTAGTCGTGGCACTAAAGCTACGAAATAAGTATATTATAACGTCGGATCGCCTCACCGGCGTTTATGACATCAAAAGTAAACCCATATATCGATTTTTCAAGACCTTTACATGCATGAGAAGTTGCCGTACTTGGACTCTACACATGGAACTTAAGTACGAAACCGCTCCCGATATTACTACAAAAAAAATGCTGAGAGGCCATTTTATCACACCCTTGGGTGTTATCGAATCCCAATACTGGCGTTAAAGACGTTCAAATGGCACAACGCATGACGACCACTTAGGATACATCCCAATAATGAAATTTGACATCATGCATGCCACCTCGTGGCCACATAGCGTGCCCTTTTAAGTCACCGCGCGCTTGGTACTTGTGATAGTACCAGAAAATTTAATTAATTTTATGGCGTTACACCCCCCAAAAGCACACCGCACATACACATACCTAAAGTTCACGAGAGTACATTTCAGCATCAATAACAATTCAAAAGGGTCCTAAATGATTTTTCAAAACCTTCGTGGGACTCATACACCCCATCTAGTGCCCATAATAAAGCATACATTTTGGTACTTGTGACAGTACCATACCACCGGGCAGTAGCCATTTCGAGGCGAAAAGTGTTCATTAGCTAATGAACGCCTTCCGCCCCGGTCCAGGCTCAGGGCTTGAAAGGGACGTACCGTAGCCTGTACAACAGGTATCTCGCCACCAATGCCGAGGTCATCAATCACTGGCGCTGGCCTCCTGCTTTGCCAGAGAGCAGCTGTAATCGACGCTTTCCACGCCACGTTTACATAGCTCGCTAGATAGAATTCCTTGCTTTTTCCTTCTTGTTCTGCCCTACTTTTCAAACTTTGAAAAGCCGAAAGCCGATTCGTGTGCCTTGGAAGGCTCAAGGTTTCCTCAAAGTTTGCGCTGTCCAGTTCGATTACAGTAAGCTTCTTGTTCCTAAATGCGACGAAATACAGAATTGGAGTCTGGTTTTCAATTATACTATACGCTACGCGTTTTTCAGGAAGGAGGCTACCGTCGACTACAGTCGGAGAGGTAAATTGGGGAAAATTGTAAATCATTTCTTCATTCTTCTCGTTCGGGTCATCTGAGTGAATTACTATTTGCAAGGTGTCTGCAGGATCGTCGGTTTCAAGCGTTCTAACAATGCTCCACTTGTTGCCAAGATAGAACTGGAAAATATGTTGATCCCTCAGTGCTTGAAATGTTTCTGCTGTCGCCATACTGAAATGAGAGAAATTGGCTGTCAACTGTGAAAGGGGTGTGTGTGAAAGAACTTTAAAAAAGTGATGTAACTTTAGCAAAATATTGTAAATCATTTCTGGCGGCTGAAAATGACATGTCAAATATCGATGACAATTTTTGTCAAAAATGACATTTGCTGTCGCTTCCTGATTCGGTCTGTTCAGATCAAGGATATGATTTGAAGATATCCTGGTGTCATTTGCGCTGAAATCGAGAATCGATCGATTCAGTAAGATAGAAATTCTCCGTTGACTCGCAAGTCCATATCATTTTCAGAACGTAAAAAACAGCTTCATAAGCTAATGACGGCTAATTTTGACGAAAATATGTTTTCTATTCCTTTTGATGAAGGTTGCGAGATTATCTGCAAACCGTGCCCGGGAATAGTTATTGAAGATTCTATGGAAATAGGGGCTGACTTTTTCAATCATGAGCCAATTCCAAGCACAGCCCCGAGCGCAAATACGCAATTGGTCCTTTGGAACGCGCCTTTGACGTCTAGATCGGAAGTTAGCTCTAATTCTTCACGCGTTTCCGGGTCACGCGAAATTGACTTACAAGAGATAAAAAGCAGACTTGATACAGAATTTTCAGAGACAAGTTTGGACTTGAGGAACGAAGACCCTCTTGTTTGTTTAAATGGTGAAGTAAACAAGCAGATTGTCGTGGGCAAACCGTACGAATCCGACATACGCAAGAAACAATATACAGGCGTAATTAGTATTAAGCAGCGACGTTTGCAGGCTGACCGTATATCAATGGCAGAAACCATTAAGTGCAATTGCAAGTCGCACTGCTGTCTATCTTTCTCATCCGCAGATATTAAGTCTTTTCGCGAAAATATTTTCAGCATGTCGCAAAAAGATAGAAAGGAATGCTTCGTGAAGGACTTGCTAAAAAACAGCTTTCGATCTGAGGACAAGTTCGACTTCAAATACTTTTTGGCCAAGAAGCAGGTATGTTTATTTTTGAACTCGTTCATTAGCTAATGAACGGCCTCTGGCCAAAGCGCGACTCACACATAGACACTTTGGCTGCGGGAACCGTTCATTAGCTAATGAGCGGCCTCTGGCCAAAGCGCGACTCGCACATAGACACTTTGGCTACGGGAACCGTTCATTAGCTAATGAACGGCCGCTAGCCAAAGCGCGACTCGCACATAGACACTTTGGCTACGGGAACCGTTCATTAGCTAATGAACGGCCTCTAGCCAAAGCGCGACTCGCACATAGACACTTTGGCTACGGGAACCGTTCATTAGCTAATGAACGGCCTCTGGTCAAAGCGAAATTTTTCTTGGACCTTGTGATAGATTGTGTAATCTTGTTCATCACAGGAATGTGGAATATTGTATCATAAATTTCTAAATAAATTTCATAAAGTACATTCGCGACGCGTTGGTCGAGTTGGTACGGCGCTAGGCTATGAACCTCGCACTCGTGGGTTCGATTCCCACTAAGGGTGTAGGTTGCGCAGATTTAAGGCGTGGCGGAGAGTGCTGACGAGCACGCGACGGCCGTCCCGCCTGCAGACGTGCAGTGCTGGGGTTGTCTCCCAAGCGTCTTAGATCCAGCCAATCTATAAAAACCCTTATGCGTTTCCTTGGATAATTTGTTAATAATTTTTGAGTGACGGTGTCTTTTGTTTTGTAATAGGTGTGCTTTAAGTTCTACTATATGGCTTACGGCATCAGCTACGGGTATCTTCACGACTGTCGGACACGCGTGCTCGAGGGCCGACACACGTTTGTTCATGGATTGACGTACGAGGAGGACAACCACAAGATTTCCCTGAAACGCGAGTCGGTCGTCGCATGAGAGGTGATATTGGTCCAAGATTGCGTCCAAAAACTCGTCCGTCCGTCCAAGATTCCGTCCAACTGGACGGACCAATTTTTGGACGGACGGACGGACCAAACATTCTTAACATTCTAAGATTTTCCAAAATAGGGCTCCCATACTTAAGCCCATACTTAAGGAGTGTAACGCGTCGGTCCGCGTCGACGCCTGCGTTTTCCCATACTTAAGAAAATTTAATTTTTTTTTCATGCTTAAGGGAAATATAGCGGTGAGTCCGAGCGGTGAGTCAGAACGGTGTGGGGTACATAGTCCTCCCCCCTCCCTCCCAACAGTTCTGACAATCGTATACGATTGTCAGAACTGTTTCCCAAACAAATATCTTGAATGCTTGGTTCTTCAAAATTTACACTGAACCCATGTCTATATAGAGTCTTCCGATAATAGAAAAATTCATTTCTCATGGTACCGTAGGATACCATGCCGACTTCCCTGCGATACGGTAACCATGCTTTGGATGTCCCGCATGCGGTGCCAATCTCTCTTCAGTTACTACAGGCCTTGTTTCCAACCCTTACCGATACCCCGATGCTTCTTCACATGCGCAGCACAGAAGATGTGCAAACTGTCGAGCTCGGTACCGTGTTCCCTGACGGAGCTGTCGTACTTGTGATCGGTGGTGTCAACTCAACCCCCGGATCTACGAGTGACGCGAAGACCGGTTGTGTGAATGTCGAAACAGCCACCCACGAATCTTCCCAAGCATCAGCTTCTCCGCCTCGCCGTGAAATAAAGCAAGAACATTTTGTTTGTGACTTAACCGAATCGCCTCCACCTCCAAAAGACTCGAATGAATCTACGAAATCCTCCAGCGCGGGAATAGAACCAAAGCTCAAGCACAAGGTCAAATCGGAATATACAGCCTACACCGGACCAGCTATTCCGATTGATTTTTCGCAGCACGTGGATTTGTCCCAAGACGTAGCGCCAGTTCAGCCTGAAGAGCTTGTCGACGAACTGCCAGTGCCTCTTCTTCCGGGGGTAGTTTATAAGCCACGTGCAGGAGTTTTCTCTCCTTGGAGAGATTTCTTAAAATACGATCCGCAGACCTGGCTGCACTCTTCCGACAAAAAGCGCATCAAAGGCCGACTCACTAGAACTACGCGATGTGGTGGGGCTTTATCCTGTACCAACGATGCATGCATCGTATATCGTCAAACGGGAGACCGGAACCATTCCGACTTCACCGGTACCTTTAAAAACCGCAATCTGGCGTGCGCCCATTGCAACGCCGAGCCCAGTCATTCTGGCAATTGTCCGTTTCGTGTAACCACCGAAGAAGACTCCGATTGGAACATTCTCGTTCTGAGTACCGGCACCGACGCACACAACCATTCCGTGCTGACCACCGACAACCCCAGCGTGAATGAGATAAAAACGGCTAAGACTAGGGCTGCGGAGGTTCTAAATACCGGTGGAGTGCGAAACGTTTGCGACGTGAAAAGGACTTTACTCACTGAAACCGTCTTTCCAAAAGACTCTTCTTTTGACCCTAGCCAGCTACCTGACATCGCGAGGAAAATGAAAGTGATTGATAAGGCAGTGGACCAGAATTTCGTGCGAGGTCGTCGACAGGATGAGGGCATGAAAGCCGTTTCCGAATGGGCTGCTCAGCACGGTAAGGGGCTACTGCAATCTTTCGCGGACGAGGGGAACATCGACAGTTTTGCTCACACGTTCGTTATGTCCAGTGTCGGAGTGGATGGAGGTGTCGATCTCGTGCTTCGCATGCACCCGAACAGCAGCGACGACTACCTTCGCTCAGCGTACGTCCACTTGGATTTCGTACATCGCAAGGTTTCTGGGGATTGGGTGACGATGGGGGCGCACGTGTTCTCCATAGAGGCCAACGCCCTGCTCACTATTGCCACCATGAACGTACCCAAAGACTGTACCGAAACACAGGTACTGTTTTGGACATTGGTGAAGAAGACGGTAGCAGCCGAACACCCGCGTGCGGAAGTATTATTCTACGGCTTCATGGGAGATGCAGCAGGTAAGTTAAAGATCATCATTTTCAATGGGAGAGTTTGTAAGTTACACGGCTCTGACAATCGTATACGATTGTCAGAACCGTTGACAATCGTATACCATTGTCAGCAGCTGACAATCGTATACCATTGTCAGCACCGTGTAACCTACGCATGATATACAGGGCAAGTCAATAATCTTAGTTTTCAATGTGGGAGTTTGCACATTATAACGTTCTGACAATCGTATACGATTGTCAGCACCGTGTAAACCTACGCATGATATACTTGGTTTTCAAGAACTGATTAATATTTGGGGCACAGGTGCTAACTGGGCAGCAATCAAGAAAGTTTGGCCAGACCAAGATGACCGTAACAATCTGGAGTGCACGTTCCATTGGGGGCAGAACTTACATAAGATCGAATCTCTTATTCCATCAGATCTCCATGCCGGGCACAAAGACCTGTTACAGCGATGGATTCACTCTACTCCCGAGGCCAAGGTGTCCTGTGAAACTGCCATCTTCGCCTGGTATGCTGAGAAGTGCGGCAGGTCGAATCAGCCAAAATTGAATGCGTACTTCGTTTTCCAAATACGGCACGCGCAGCACATTCTGACGCAATTCAAGGATCAACCCGAAGACATGACCGCCGAAATCCAACGACCGCTTGTATGCCTTGCGGAAAGCATGCACGCGAAGTGGAGATCGTGGGGGGCATACTACTCCACCTTGTTGGAGTCGGTGGAATTCGATAGCCTTATGCAGATTCGACAAATTTGCCTTGCGATGAACCGGCAGAACTCTACAAAGCACTTGTTGTGCGTGCAAGGTCGTATTCGTTCATTGGAGGATAAGTGGGTTAAAGGCGTCCTTACTCAGGCAGAGTTTGCAGATGGTCGCGAATTAATGCAAACAGTTCGTGCTGGCGCGACAGGATGGCTTCCACAGAGGGGCATCCCTGCAACGGACACCCACCGTCCAGATAAGGTAAACCATGGGGGGGTTTCGCGCAAACGCCCTGCGGAACTTCCCTCCGAAGGCGTCGCCTCCAAGAAGACGCGCACTGCCTCGGCGGTGCCACCTGCCTCTGCGGCAAGACCTACCTCGGCGGCAAGACCTACCTCTGCGGCACGTCCGGAGCGTGCTTTAGTTCGCGTTTACCCGGAAGCTGGTGGGGACTTCCAACCTTCCCTGCTTCACGTCATGCGGGCAGACACTAACGGTAAATGCTATGGACGGAAGTCTAATGGTTCTCGTCACGACATCCCAATCGCGAAAGGGCAGCTGACTATTGGGTACACCGGAAGCTTGACCTATTATTTTCCAGCAAAAAACTTAACTCTTCGAAAGGGTCAAGTTCGCGAAGTGAGGACCACTCCCCCGATCCGGAGGATTATATTCTGTTCGTGGAAATGTGTTCAAAACCCATGGTATTGTTGTCACGTTTCGATGCCTGGACTGCCCGAGGGGGGGGTGAACCGTGTACCAAAACTTCTTGTTGCACCGGACACAAAGATCCTGGAAAGTGAGGAGACTCGTCTCTGTTCTCTTGGTGTTTGCGTTGCCCATGAGGATGTGACCCCAGAAGAGGCTCGAGGACATCTGGTGAGTTCGGAGAATTCGGAGATGGACGTGGAGGAGAGACTTCGCAACGGTGTTAAGGTGAAAGCCAGTGGCAAGGGTTTCATGACGAAGAAGATAGAGAATTTCTATAAGGCGCTCCACGGCATGGTTAAGACCGATAAGCTTGCACTGACTCAAATCCGGAAATGTGTTCCTGGTGGTGCAACCGTGTATAACTTCCGAGTTTGTCACCCCGATTCCGATGGCCGTGAATACCTCTTGGAGTTTGGACGAGAATACCGTTGTTCGTGTCCGTGTTTTCGAGATATGGCGAGGACCCGACCTGCTCCCTGCAAGCATTTCCTTTGGCTGTACTCCGAGATATTCGAAATTCCGATCATTACGAGTGTGGGATACCTTCACGAGCCATCCCTGCTATCCTCAGAAGTTCGCAAAATACTGTCTTATTATCCTGGAATTCCGGACAAGTTCGATCTCTAGTTGCTTAGCTAGAATACAAACGTAAACCTGTTTGGAGTTGACGGCTGAGCTACTGCGGAAGTCTGGCGCGTTAACGTTCCGTGAATGAGTAACGTGGAATGATGCCAAGTGTAAGCGGGAAGGTCCCTAAGGATGGAGAACTGTAGGACACAGTTTTTGCCGCAGCACAAGAATGGTGCTCAGAGGTAATTACTCATAGCAGCTTGTAGTGATCGAGAACACCGATGGGAAAGTCTTACGCGAGTCGAGAAGGTGCAGTTACACTGCGTTAGTATTGAGGTGTAAGAATCGCCTAAGGAATGTTTTGCATGAGTCGAGAAGAGACAGCTACACTGCCTTAGTATTGAGGTGCAAAAATTGCCAAACTGAGTGATCGAACGGTAACTATGTTATTAGAAATTTGCTCTGAAAGGTTTCACGTGTACTTTTGGTATGTTTGATGAAAAGTGATTATACCATT
The DNA here is from genome assembly GCA_001247695.2 of Cymbomonas tetramitiformis. Lineage (NCBI taxonomy): Eukaryota > Viridiplantae > Chlorophyta > Pyramimonadophyceae > Pyramimonadales > Pyramimonadaceae > Cymbomonas > Cymbomonas tetramitiformis. Next base: position 2,173 of record LGRX02023296.1, on the reverse strand, counting down.
GCATGTATTAGCACCCTCATCCACATTCGAGTATGATTAACCGTACGGTCCAAGCTTGACAATCGTATACGATTGTCACACGTGAGAGAGAGCCGAACCTAGCGCCGAGATCGTGTATCCTATTGCATGTCGTATAACCCTGCCTGGATATTCGCGAAGAGTTTGTCACTCATCCATATTCGAGTATGATTAACCGTACGGTGCAAGCTTGACAATCGTATACGATTGTCACACGTGAGAGAGAGCCGAACCTAGCGCCGAGATCGTGTATCCTATTGCATGTCGTATAACCCTGCCTGGATATTCGCGAAGAGTTTGTCACTCGTCCATATTCGAGTATGATTAACCGTACGGGTCCGAATCAGTTTTGAAATCTAACGTAGAGCAAAATGACAGATGTAAAAAATCTGAAATCAAGCATTCCAAAAACTGATATCTGAAATCTAACATAGAGCAAGATTAGCAAAAAAAAATCTAGAAAATTAGCAAAATTTTAAAAATGGAATCCCCCTCCCCACTCAAGCGGACACTCGGAATCCCACAAGTCGGTATCCCCCCCCCTCCCCACTTACCCACTTTTCGACGAGTGAGGCAAGATTAAAAAAAACCCCTCTATTATAATACAAGCTGCAGATACAAGCTGGTAGTCTCCCTCGGCCCCTACTTCATTTCCAAACTCTAGTCAAGTCGGTAGGGGGGGGTCGTAGAGGAAGTGGGCGAGATATTTCAAAAAAAAGCTCGTCTTATTGTTATTATAAGTAAAATAGAAATTATAATCCGTCACAGTAGTCTGCTTCGTACTTGCTAGCTATTACAAGGAAACTCCACGACAACTGCATCAATGTCGGAGTGAATGCGCATCAAAGCCCGGTAGAGGCTATAAATTGGCTTTGCACTGGCCTGACAAGTTTTGGCGTAACATCGATTTTCCTGCGAATCCTGCGATATCTCGTGCGAATAAACAAGGCAGCGACTACGCCAGGCTCGGACACAGTTTTGAGAATCGTGCACGCTTGTCAAAACTGACCACGACCGCAGGCTCGGACTAGCTTTTGACAATCGTATACGATTGTCAAAGCTGGCGACTACGGCCTCAGGCTCGGACACAGTTTTGACAATCGTATACGATTGTCAAAGCTTGCGACTACGGCAGGCTCGGACTCAGCTTTGACAATCGTATACGATTGTCACGCGTGAGTCAGGGGGCCGGACCTAGCGCCCAAGCTTCACAATCGTATACGATTGTCACGCGTGAGTCAGGGGGCCGGACCTAGCGCCCAAGCTTCACAATCGTATACGATTGTCACGCGTGAGTCAGGGGACCGGTCAAAGCTTGCGACTACGGCAGGCTCGGACTCAGCTTTGACAATCGTATACGATTGTCAAAGCTTGCGACTACGGCAGGCTCGGACTCAGCTTTGACAATCGTATACGATTGTCAAAGCTTGCGACTACGGCAGGCTCGGACTCAGCTTTGACAATCGTATACGATTGTCAAAGCTTGCGACTACGGCAGGCTCGGACTCAGCTTTGACAATCGTATACGATTGTCAAAGCTTGCGACTACGGCAGGCTCGAACTCAGCTTTGACAATCGTATACGATTGTCAAAGCTTGCGACTACGGCAGGCTCGCACTCAGCTTTGACAATCGTATACGATTGTCAAAGCTTGCGACTACGGCAGGCTCGGACTCACCTTTGACAATCGTATACGATTGTCAAAGCTTGCGACTACGGCAGGCTCGCACTCAGCTTTGACAATCGTATACGATTGTCAAAGCTGGCGACGTTTTTTTAAGTCTAATTCTTGAGTCTGTAGAAAAGCTGGGTTTGACAATCGTATACGATTGTCAAAGCTGGCGACGTTTTTTTTTTTTTAATTCTTGTCTGTAGAAAAGCTGGGTTTGACAATCGTACACGATTGTCAAAGCTGGCGACGTTTTTTTTTTTGTGTCTAATTCTTTCAGAGTCTATACAAAAGCTGGTTTTGACAATGGGATGCGAATTTCAAAGTTGACTAAACTTCACTATATTATGTGTGGAATGTAATATTCATGCATACATTCTTCGAAAAATTTAGCACCGTTTTGCACCATTCATTTTATTTTTTGGGTTATTCATGCAGACATTCTTCGAAAAATTTAGCACCGTTTTGCCCCATTCATTTTATTTT
>LGRX02023289.1:34323-58881 GCA_001247695.2 Cymbomonas tetramitiformis | reverse complement strand
CGCCATCCTTATATTGCATCCCCGACACGAATGCGAAGTTTTGGGTACTGTTCAAGAGGCACTATTTTTTTGTATCGAAAAGTTCCAGGAGGTGGAGGGTATTACGAGGATTGCACTGCCAGCAGGCCATGGTCCTATAGATAAGCTTCAAACCACGATAGCAGCCGACACGAAGACCAGCCCGAAATATCTCGACGCGCGTCTTTCCGAGGAAATGGGGAACAGCGGGGTGATTGTCAGTTTTCAGAGGTTTGTTCCTGATCAGCAGGTAAACAAGATACTGAACAAGAGCGGCATACTGGAGGGAAAGTCGATCATCCCAGCCTTCAAGGCTTCTCTGAAGTGCGAGCGGAACCTGGAGTTCCGGTTTGAAGTGGTGCAAGGGATGAGGGTGACCACCACCATGCACAAGGAGTTTGCAGGTGTCCACAGGTTCGTTTGCCTGACCATGAACCTGTCACTGACCCAACTTCATTTGTAACACATTCGTTTGTAGTACATAGTCAAGATATATGAATAAGGAGGTTGTTGGTGCCCACGCACAGGTTCGTCTGCCTGACATGGGTTGGCCAGTGGCACGCCACTTACATGGCGATAAACGGCAATCACCCCAAGCAGGGCGACGTTACTTGCACGATGTTCCAGGCTCCCGCTGTGTATGAGCGGAAGCTGGAGATGAAGCGAAAGGAGAAGTATGCCGGCGACTACCCGCACGTGCGAATAACAAAGAAGAGTGGCGCGAAGGCTTCTCTGACAGGCGTCGTCACGCGCCTGGTGGAAGACAGGAGAGAGGGGCAGATAACTCCTTCTGAAATTCAGAAGGAGAACGAGCACTACAGGTTGTTCAATAAGGTCCTGGGGATGTTCTGGAAGAAGATCGAGGAAGCAGAGAAGCTGGGCAAAGAGGCTGGTGGGAAGTTTGAGGCTAGGAAGTGGTGCTTGGCGGGCAGCGTTTTCAATAAAAACGCCCCTGCGCGAGTAGTGGGGAAGATCATCTTAGGCAACAAGGGCCAAACCGCCGTGTATGAGGATTTCCCGAAGGCGCCTTCCACCCAGAAGACCACGACCCCTATCCCAGGCGGGAAGGGCAAAGCCCCGGTAGTGCGTGTACCTATGGATCTTGCCGAAGAGGATGACAGCAGCGACGAAGACATGGGCGACGTCGGACGGCGAGGGGGGAAGAAGCAGCCTCCGCCGGAAGCAGTTGCCATGCATGTGGCTAAGCAGGTGAGTACGGAGTTTTGCTTGAGTTACAATCGTCTGTTTTTTTTGTTACAGCTTGGTACGTACTGACCGATGTTTTGTTACGCATGGACGGACCTCCGCAGAACGTGAAAGAGGGGGAGTTGAGGAGTGCCTTGCTCGCGGTGTCGGTGAACGACGAGACGCGGAGGCTGCAGAGCGTCGGTGACAAGCGGAAACGTGAAGAAAGCGAGCGGGACCTAAATGAGCTGAAGAAGGCCAAGGAAGCAGTGGAGGCCGAGAAGAAGAAGGCGGATGAGACACTGGCGAGCCTTCGAGAAGAGATGCAGAAGAAGGTGGAGGATGAACGTCTGCGTGGGGAAAAACAGCTGGCTTCGGCCCTGTCTGCCGAGCGAGACGAAAGCCGTAAGACAGTGGAGCTCCTTACGACGAAGCACGCTGAAGCCCTGCAGATGCAGATGGCCGAGGGGAAGCAACGGGAGGAGACTCGTGCCAAGGAGCACCAGACAACATTGGGTTCATTCTGGTCAGGGCAGCAGGTCTTGCTGGAGGAGAACACGAAGGCGCAACAGGCTTTGCTGGAGGAGAACACGAAGGCGCTTACTTCTCGGGACTCGCTTTTGAAGGAGGCACAGGAGTCTTTCCAAAGGACCACTGCCGAGACTGCGAAAATGGCCCACGAGGCCCAGGCGAAGATGCTCGAAAATAATGCACTGGCCCAACAGAGGATGCTAGACAAGAACGCGGACACCTTGAAGGAGATTAACAATCACCACGCCTCGGAGGCTGCAGCGATGAGGGAGATCCTGAAGACAGCCGTGCAGGTAGGAGCTAGTTGTTACGTTCAAGTTGTTTGTGTTTATTGTGGAGGAGGGAACTCTGGCTTGAGGTCCAGATTGAAAGACACGGAACTTGTAACTGGTGTGGGGGGGGGCGGTTGGTACGTCACCGGTAACAGGCAGTAACAGCAGCAGGCCCGTTCGCCCAAATGTTCCAACTGGGCGGAGGAGGCTTTTACCCGGGAGCGCCAGCGCTCGGCGCAGGAGGAGGGTCACCTGCTTTAACGACGCCAACGGGCTCCAAAGTCCCGGGAGCCTCTCCTCCATCACGACCGGCGATGTTCGCTTCTCCACCACGACCAGGTCCGCAGTGGCCAGGTCAGTTCGACCTCACCCCGGCGGCGAAAGCTGACGCTGAGAAGATAGGAGAAAGCCTCTGGACAGACTTGAAGTGCGAGGACACGGACAAGAAACGGTCGGCGATCGCACAGTACAACGGGTACAAGGAGCTCGCCCAGCACCTGGAAGTGTCTGAACAAGTTCTGCGCGCCAAGGTGATTGTGCAAACGTTTGACCTGTACATGTCTGTTAGCAAATAGGTAGGTATGCTTAATAAGCCAGCCAGCAAACGAACTGAGAGATCGCACCTGCACTGCCATCGTATATACCGGCCTGTACAATGAATAATACCGCGCCCGCAAGAAAACCCCTAACCCTGGGTGCTTTGACTGTTCAAATAAAGACTGTATATTTTCATAGCACCAACGTCTTATCTGGTAGCATTCTTCGTGCCTTTTGTCGGTTTTTGTTGTTTTTTTGTGCTACGCACACAGTTACAGTCTCGTGCAGACCTACACCCCCTAGATTTAAGGTTGGTGCCACCGCTTTTAACATTAAAGCCTCCCATTCTCGGGGTGTATGTAAGATATGAACAAAAGTTTCTTCAGACTCAGTTTGTTTGGAATGACTTTGACGTATCCAATATGAAAACATCGTCATTATCACCACTTTCAACAAATGGCGCTTGAGCACCACCCGAATCACGGTGACAAATCGCCTGGAAACCCCAAATTTCGGGCTATACTCTAAAATTTCAAATTTTTGAATAACGTGTCATTATCTACTCTCCAAATGCTATCTAGTCATATAAAAAAAACCTCGTTATCATAACTTCCGCCGATTGACACCTGAGCACCGCCCGAAACGGGGCGAAAAATCGCCTGGAAACCCCAAATTTCGGGCTATACCCTAAAATTTCAAATTTTGAAATAACGTATCATTATCTACTCTCCAAATGCTATCTAGTCATATAAAAAAACCTCGTTATCATAACTTCCGCCGATTGACACCTGAGCACCGCCCGAAACGGGGCGAAAAATCGCCTGGAAACCCAAAATTTCGGGCTATACCCTAAAATTTCAAATTTTGAAATAACGTGTCATTATCTACTCTCCAAATGCTATCTAGTCATATAAAAAAACCTCGTTATCATAACTTCCGCCGATTGACACCTGAGCACCGCCCGAAACGGGGCGAAAAATCGCCTGGAAACCCCAAATTTCGGGCTATACCCTAAAATTTCAAATTTTGAAATAACGTGTCATTATCTACTCTCCAAATGCTATCTAGTCATATAAAAAAAACCTCGTTATCATAACTTTTTAAAAAATGAGAATATAATGAGACACCCGCGTGTCTCATTTTTGCGATATGGTCGTTAGTGTCCGAGCTCGCATTGAGCTCGGCGCTACGGCAGCCGGCGCGCCGGAAGCGTGCGTCGCCCGAGGCTCCGGCACCGCCGGCGGCAGGCGCCGGCTCCGGGTCGGACTCGGACCGCTCTGCTAAGGGGTTGAACCCCTCGGCAGCTCCCTTCTCCCCACTCCCTGCGTCCAGCAGGAGTGCGAGTAGTAGGGTCGTCCGTCAGGAACCGACGTCGGGACCGGCAGCATCCTCCCTCTCTTCCCTCGTGGGGAGCGAGCAAGGGAATCTCATCAGTGCCCCAGGGCGCTTTGAGGTTTACCGAGCCAGTGACTGGAGTCCCCCGGCAGAAGGGGAGTCTGATGATGTCCGGCGCCCAGAGCAGCTAGACGTCGTCCAGTCACGGGGGCGCGAGTCTCGCATCCAGCCCAATCCGGCTTGGCGAGGAGAGCGACGTCAATCCATGCTCGCATTGGCCCTCCGTCAATGGAGCACCTGGGCGCTGAATTCAGCGCAACGACGTGCGAGAGTCTCCCTGCCATCTCGTCAGCGCGCAACAGCGCGGCTTGCGTGGGTCGCATGGAGGGCCAGGACGGACCAGTCAGCGCATCAACGCGAGCTCCAGCGCCTGGCATTCCAAGCGTGGAATGACGTCACCCAACAGGTCGCCCAACTTCAAGGCCTGTTTGACAAAGGCAGTCGGCGCCGGGTCGAGTCCGCTTTCGCAGCATGGCGCCAGCATGTCGTCCAGACACAGGGTCTGTGGCGCAGAGGCAGACGTCAAGCTGGAGCTGTCTTCATGGCATGGCACCAGCAGACGATGCTCGCCAAGGAGAGGAGCACCTGGTGGGTTGGAGCCCGGAGACACCGGATGACCCAGATGGGCAGGAGGTGTCTTCGCGAGTGGCGCCGGCTCCCCAGGACGACCCCAGTCAGCTCGGACTCGTCCCAGGGAACGAGTGCCCGCCGTCCAGTAAGGAAGGCGGGAACCTCATCCGGTGTCAGCTCTTGCTCGGATTCCGACCAGGAGTCTATGTGGCAGGACATCCGTCGAGGCCTAAAGCGCCTGGGGAAAGACCACCCGCTGTCAGGGCTAATGTGGTTCCAGCTCAAGGACTATGGGCTCTCCGAGGACGGCGCTTATCGCCTGGAGATCCACCAGCAGTCAGTCTCCGAGTCCAGGGTGTTGATGCAGCAAAAGCGCGAGGACCTCACAACTCCCTTGGGAGGTGTAGATTCTCTGTCTTTGCCATCAACGCCGGCAGACCAGGGGAGCTGGTACGCCAAGGGGCGGACCTCCAGGAGGTAAGGAGAGCGGTCGTCGCGGCCGTCAGAATGAGCGGCCGCACCCGGAAGTCACACAGGGGTCTTAGGAAGTCAGGTGCAGCACCTCCGAGTTCCGCAGCCCCCGGTGGGAACTGGTCGAACCGGTTTGCTCCCCTCTCGTCCTCATCGGAGGAAGAGCATCCCGCGGAACGTCCGAGGCCCAGGACTCAGGCGCCTAAGCCGAGCGGCCCCAGTCGCCCGGTGCCTCGCACCCGGAAGCCCAGTCGAGCACCATCGGCCCCGCACCCCGGTCCGACTTCCTCAGGGAACACGTCGTCGTCCCCGGAGTCCACTTCGAGCAGGAACAGTCAGGACCTGCAAGAGCTGAAGGAAGCCTGGCAGAAGGAGTCGCAAGCTCGGGAGGCAGCTGCCGAGGCTCGCCTGGAACAGCTGTCTCGGCAACTCCAAGAGAGTCAAAGAGCTGCCGAGGAGCGCAGGATCTCCGATCAGCGCGCTGCCGAGGAACGCAGGGTCTCCGAGCGACGCGCTGTCGAAGAGCGCTGGGCTGCAGACCGGCTGGCCGCAGAAGCCCGGGAGACTGCCCGGCAGTTGGCTGTCGACGAGAGCGTCGCTCAGCAGGTAGCCGCCGAGGAGCGGCGAGCGGCAGCTGAGGCCCAGCTGGAGGAGAGGCTGCAGGCGGTCATAGAGTCACAAGTCCAAAGGCTCGCCCTGGTTCAGGCCTCGCCCCCAGGGCCCGTGGAGTCAGACGCTCGGGGGCCCTCAGCGGCAGTGTCGAGTCCGGTTCAGGAGACGCCCATCTCCCGAGAGGGACATGAGCTGGTAGAGCCGACTTCCGTCGTCACCTGTGACGTCGAGAACCGGGACGTTCAAAGCCCTCCGGAGGAGTCGCGCGCGGACGTGACAGCGTCTCCACCGCACTCATGGGACTTTATTTCCCTTCCTATACAGGTCTGCGACGCCCTCCGGAAACACGTGGTCGGGTATGCCAACTCGGGGATCGATGCCCAGCGCCTGTTTTACGACGCTGCTCGTAGGTATCGCGCCCTTGGTCAGGTCGCCGGGTGCTTACACCCTACCAACCAGATCAGGCAGTGCCTGAAGGCAAAGTTCTCGGACGAGGACAGGGTCCTCGGGGCCCAGGTGATTCACAGTCTCACGACGGCCTTGGCGTCCGTCGCAGAGAGCTGCGCTCGCTGTGGGTGCGGGCACGAGGAGAGCCCGGTGCGTATGTGGGCGTGTCAGGCAAGCGCTAAGAGAAGTGTGGTGGCGTTCATGAAAAAGGTGTACCTGCCGGTGTGTGGGTTTTGCGCCGCGGACGTGTGGCCCGGTGCTTTCGACCACTTTCCGGCTGTGATGCCACCTCCGCTTCCTAAGGCGGCAGACACACCGGGAGACGGGGGGGGGATGGTCCCTCAACTGGAGCACTCGGAGCCAAACGAGCTTTCGGAGATGCCCGGTGCCGGCAGTCATGGTGGTCCTGGTGGCTCGGGGAGCGGTGACCCTGGAGGGCCGGGAGGCCCGGGGAGTCCGGACGAGGACCCTGGCGGCGATGGCGAAGACGGGGATGGCGACAGCCAGTTCACCTTCTCGGCTTCCTCTCGTTACAGGGAGCCCCGGAGCCATTACAGTCGTAAGGACGAGCAGCACGCTCTCAAGGAGGCCACCAGAGCCATGGAGAAGGCAGTGGACAAATACCACACAGAGGTGGAGGGGTCGTCCCACGTCTTCGGTCGGCTCCTCCGATTTGTTCGGCAGGTCAGGGAGGTTCGGGAACTGGAGCCGGTGCGCTACGCCATGGAGATGGCGCGTCTGGGACCACTAGAGAGCGGGGGTGAGGAGAAGGTGTTGTCGGACCACTCCCTGCTGTCAGAAGTGGCCAGACACTGCTTCGGCAAACTCAGCTCCGAGTACCGCGAGCTTTCTTCGGTGTTGACGGAGGCTCGGGAAGGTAAGAACCTCACCCTGGACGTCATAGTGGTTCCCTTGGCGCAGCTGGTGATGCCCGACAAGGGGGAAATGGCGTCGATCGGTCCGTTCCTGCGTCGCGTGCGTCAAAGTCAGGACAGACAGACTCGCACGGTCCGCGAGTTCTGGGACGGGGTGCACCTTGCTCACGACATCGTGAGCATGCTGGCTGCCCACGAGCTCACCTCTCCGGTGCCGGAAGAGGAGCTGCTGGAGATATTCCTTACGGGATTGATACCGGAGATAATGAGGAAGGTCTTCCTTATAGCCGAGAGGAAAGGCGCTTCGGTCCTGACTCTGAGCCGGACGGCCAGTAAAGGCCGCCACGAACTCCTGACTTGGGCCATAGAGGCTGAGCGGGAGTTGCGGCAGAGCCAGGATAAGACGAGCCGCTCGGTCCAGCTGCTGGCCCACGTAGATGTCACGGAGGAGCTGCTAGCCATGGCGACATCCGCTGGCGCTCCGACACCCACAGGGCAACGACTCGGCTCCCCAGAGTACGAGGGCTGCCGTCTGTGCAAGAGCATGGACCATTATGCCCGCGACTGTCCGCAGGCGAGCCAGCGCCCGAAGGAGTGGGCCAAGTGCCTCCTGGAGGACACCCTGGCGTTGATAGGGGACGAGTCGGTGGAGGAAGCTTTGGCTGCCATCGGTTTGGATTTTGTCCAGGAGGACGCTCCCCAGCCCGGGGCGTCCTCCCCGCAGTAAAGGGCGCGGGCCCCGTCACTGCGGGGTCAGGGGGACAAAAGGGCCCCGCGCCGGCGTCCACAGCGATGCAGGTGCTGCATGATAGGTGGAGAAGGTGTGGGAGACACCTTAGTGGCAGCGCCAGGCGCCACCTCAAGAGCCAGAGTCGAGTCGAGAGGTATGAGCAGGAAGGTTTAGACATGCTAGCCGCCACCCGCACGGAAAGCCCAGAGCCTCCTGAGCGGGAACAGGTCGAGCAGCGCGTCCAAAGAGAGCAGGCAAACTTCTGGAAGTCCGCCAGAACCCCAGCAACCGCCTCAGTTCCGCGTCCCGAGGAGCCGTGGGAGCTGCTCTGTTGGATCACCGGTGCGGACACCCGGGGTAAAAACCGGTCGAGCCACACAGTTGAGCCACGGGCAGTCTACCAACAGCACCTGGAGAACCAGGGGTCGGATGTTGCGAGAGTTCGCGGGCACTGGAAGTTCAGAGCTCAGCGTTTACCCCCAGAGTTAGGAAAGCCTTTCAGGCCCAGCAGCCAAGTGCTCGCCTGCGTTCCGCCATCAGGGCGCTAGAAAGGTATCTAAAGCTGGAAGAGTCAGAGGTCCGGCCGGTCAAGTCCCTTGCGCTTTGGAGGGCAGGGCAAAGGCGGATGAGCCAGAAGCTTGGACCCACGACTAGTAAGCCCCAGTTGAATCGAGAAGAGTTAGATAAGCGCTTGAAGCGGCTCGTCAGGGTGCGCGAGTTCAATCGCCGACGCAAAGCCATCTTGGATCAGGAGTTCGGACGGTTTGTTCGCGTTGCCAAACCCAAGCCTGCCGAGGGAGAAGAACTCTCACCACCAGAGAGAACTTCAAAGCCCAGTCGGCCGTGGTTGACCCGAAGCAGGGCTCGCCAGGCTTTGGGCCCGAAACGCAGACCATGGCTGACTCCTGAAGACAAGGCGCTTCGAACCTCTCGATTGCAGCGCAGGTACGAGTTGGAGGGTAGGGACCCGGCTTCTACCTCAACAGAACGCCATGCGGACTTCCGCGCCTTCGTAAAGGAGGAGTTGGAAAGGGAGAATAGGGAACTTCAGCAAGACAATGAGCTGATGCACCGGGACGAGCAAGTCAGAAAGCACATAGCGGCTAAACTGGCTGCAGCGTCAGTCCAAGTCGCGGTGTCCCCCCCAGACTTCCCAGAGCGCAGCGCAGTTCAGAAAGCAGTCGCCATCGGCCTGCTAGCGGACGCGTGTACTTACTGCCTCCCGGACTGTGACTCCGACGCAGAAACGTCAGTCACCCGCCTGGACTGCATAATGCAGGACGGCGATATCAGTCCGAGCTGGTGTGAGTCCCTGGCAGCGGTGTCCTCGATGGGAGCGCGCCCGAGGAGTTTCGACAGGCACAGTCGCACACCGACGTTGTTGCTGTTTTGGGCCTGGATTGCGGGCGTCAGAGTCAAGGTGTTAGTGGATTCGGGAGCATCCACCAATATCATCGCAAAGAGTACACTGCAGAGGCTCTCCGGCGTCAAGCCGGTGCGCCACGAGCAAGCCATGCGGGTTCGAGTGGCTGACGGCACCACATATGATGCTAATTCCTGCATCAGGCCCAAGCTCCTTGCTGAGACATCGAAGGGGTCTTACGGCCAGCAGGTTGAGCTTCGGGTAATGCCACTCGACCTCAAGGTGGATGTCATCCTGGGGGGTCCTTGGCTGGCGAACCTTTCCCCGGTTACGCTGGATTATAAGAACTGGGGTTCGGTCCGGTTCACCAAGGGCAGGGAAGAGGTCGTCATCACCGGCTGTTCGCCGGGGTCACCGGACCCCAGTCGGTCCAAAGACACGGCAATGGCACTGGTACAGGGAGTCCTTTTAAGCCAACGTCGGGCTCGCCGGGACCTGCGGACCCTCCGAAACAGAGAGGAGCAGGCTTTCGTCGTCTACCTCGGCCCCGATGGGACTTTTGGCGCGTTGGCCTGCAACAAGGGGGGGGGAGACTCCGACGACGACGAAGATTCCCCCAACGATGTTGTAGCAGGCCTAGCGTCAGAACCCTCCTCCGGGTCCGAGGATAGTGAAGTCAGCGTGCGTCCCAGCGCAACGGTGCCGGACGGAGCTGAGGAGTCTGAGGGGCCGGGAGGGTTGGTCTCGGACAGTTCCGAGTCCGGCTACAGTGACGTGGAAGGAGCGTGTCATTTGCAGAGAGTAGGGGCGGTGGTCGAGGATATTAGGCCACAAGGATTTGCGAGTACGGTCGACGAGGCCGGGGATCACCCTGACCCTCTCAGCTTTTTCGCTAGCAAACAGGAGGCGAACGGAGCATTTGCGTTGCTTCCGCCAGCGGTGCGTAGACAGGCGATAGAGGATCACGCGGCCGGGAAGCCACCCACCTGGCACGCGCAGGCAGCCGCGGCGCTCCAGCAGGGCCGGGGTCTGGTCGCGGAGCGACGACCCCGAGCACGGCGTAAGCGAGTGCGTTGGCGTGACCAGGTCGCAGCAGTCGGTCAGCCTGGTGCTGAAAGTGGCCCCTCCACCGAGCAGCCACCGGGACCAAAAGTCCCCACTGTCCCGAGTCCTCAGAGTCAGAAGTCGCGAGCCTCGGCACCAGTCCCGCCGCCAGCTCCGCAGACCACAGACCCGCCGGTACCGGCCGCCCCGCCAGGTACTACCTCGCCGCCAGCCCCACAGACTGCTCAGGCCTCCCCGGAACCGCCGGAGGACGAGATAGACGAGACGGTGTCGCCGGAAATCTGGCAGCAGCTTAGGGACCTGGAAAAGGAGTTCGCAGATGTCATTTGCACAGAGCTGCCGGAATCAGTCCAGTCAAGGGAATTCAAGTCCGGCGTCCGGCTCAGGCCAGATTGGAATGGGAACGCCTTGCACCGGCGAGGGTACAAGCTGTCGCAGGAGGAGTTGCGGCAACTCCGGCAACAGCTAGATGAGCTCTTAGCCAAAGGGTACATACGACCCTCGGCCTCTCCGTGGGGCTGCCCTGTGCTGATGGTCCCCAAGCCGAGTAATCCCAAGGAGGTGCGTCTAGTCATTGACTACAGACAGATCAATGAGATCACAGTCAAGGACAAGTACCCCCTCCCGGAGGTCAGAGTCTCTTAGATGATCTACAAGGGGCTACCGTCTTCTCTACGATGGATGCCCTTTGGGGATTTTGGCAGGTCCCTATGAAAGCAGAGGACGTGGAGAAAACCGCAATGACTACGCACTTTGGAGCGTACGAGTGGTTGGTCATGCCTATGGGATTGTCAAACTCCCCAAGTACCTGGCAAAGGATGATGCAACAGTACCTCGGGCACCTACCCTTTTGCAGAGTATTTGTAGATGACATCATGATTTTCTCGGCTGAGGTTCCGGGTAAGAGCGCCCATGAGGTACACCTCGACCACCTCCGCCAGGTCCTGGAGGCATGCCGAAAGAATTCAGTCTACCTCAAAAAGTCGAAAGTCAAATTGTGCAAGCGATCAGTCCGGTTCCTAGGGCATGTGGTGGATCGGGATGGATGTCGTCCACAGCAGGATAAGGTTGCGTCGGTACGCGATTGGCCAGACCTAGAAACTGTCACACACGTGCGACAGTTTCTGGGCATGTGTGGCTTCTACCGGAGGTACATCCAGAACTTCGCAGATATCGCGTACCCGTTGACCCGCCTCACCAAATCCGGCGTGGACTGGACCTGGGGCGAGAATGAAAAGGCAGCATTTAAACAGCTAAAAACTGCCTTGATCTCCTCCCCAGCCTTGGCCCTACCCGATCAAAAGGGTGCAGCAGACGGTTCCAGACCCTTCTTTGTGCAGACAGATGCCAGTGGAGTAGCACTAGGGGGTGTACTCATGCAGGATCAGGGACGAGGCTTACAGCCCTTGGCCTTTGAAAGCCGGCAGTTCTCCAGCGCAGAGCAGAACTATCACGCTGGGGAACGGGAGCTTTGTGCCATCCATCACTGCACCACGGTCACCTGGAGACATTATCTGATTTTCACATCATTTAAGCTCATGGGAGACCATAAACCCCTTCAGTGGCTCTTCGCCCCAGCTAGGGAGCTCAGCCGACGTCAGGCTCGCTGGTACGAGGACTTGGTAGAGGTAGGAGTCCATCAGATGGAGCACGTGCCAGGGCGCTGTTTAGTAGTACCAGACGCGCAGTCCCGGCGACCAGACTATCAGGAAATGTCAGCCAGAGAAGGGTTGAAGGAAAAAGGGATTGTGGATCGCGCCACGGATGGGCCCAGAGACTCCGCACCGGCAGGCAAGGGGTCCGAAGAGGACGAGGATCCTACCTCTGTCCTCGGGGCAGTGGATCGCACCACCGATGGATCTGATGGACCCGAGTACTCTGAGCCGAAAGGCAAGAGATGCGAAGGGGACGAGGATCCCACATCTGTCTTAGGCGCCACCTTCGAGTATAGTGATTCCGAGGACGAGTCCTTCCCTCCCACCAGTCCAGCACCGGTCATTGGTGAGCTCACCCATCTGAATGGGCTCACGTGGGTAGAGTCGCCGGCCCTTTGGCTGGACGCAGCTGCCACCCTAGCAGTAGGCGAGAAATCCTTGAGGGATGCCGAATCGCTAGCAGTCATGACCAGAGCAGACCGAGCTAGGGAACAGGCCACAGCAGAAGTCCAGAGTCACCCGAAGTTCCCCCACCCTGAGGCCCAGAGTCATCCAAAGGCAGCCGGAAAGGTACCTGAGCCCGTTAAGCCCCCAGAAAGTAGCTCCCACTACGACCAAGTCGTAGATCGCCAGGACTGGAAGCTGATCAGGGAGCGCTTTGAGGAGATAGCAGCCCAGTACGGGGTGTTTGACGTTGACGCGTGTTGCGACTCCATGGGCGTTAACCGGCAGGTTGACACCTATTGGACCGATTGCTTGAAGGAAAAGTGGCGCGGGAAACACGTTTGGTGCAACCCCCCTTACACGAAGGATTCAGACTTGATAGAAAGAATTCTTCGGCATTTCCTTGCTGAGTGGCGCGCCGATCCGGAAAACACCTCGGCGATGTTCCTTCTGCCAGACTATGACGCCCCCTGGAGGCGGTTGATTCACCCCAAGTATGGGCTTCATCCGGTCAAAGTCTTTGACACGAAGGACGAAAAAGGTCGTCCCAACCACCTCTTCGAGTCCCCTGATGGAGGTCGACCCCCGCTGCGCTGGCCGGTCCTTCTGGTGTGGGCCCCATCAGCCAGCAGGGCAAAGCCCCGAGCGCTGCCTGCGCGAAAGGACAGTGAGGCAGAACCCGACGAGCCTTTAGTCACTACAGGGGTTGCAGCAAGGGCCAGGGCAGCATCAGGCCCACTGAAGGCTGATGAGTTCGTCCGCGCCTTGCAAGCGGAATACGAACGCAGCCAGTACCTCAGCTCGTTGAAGGAGGAACTGATCGCAGCCCCACATCAGAGGACAGACACATTTCGCATGGTAGACGACATGATATGGCGAGTGGCAGAAGGGCGGTATCAGCTAGTGCTAGCTCAGGATTCCCCCCTCAGAGAGCTGGTGATGCGCGAAGCACACGAGTCCCCAGCAGCAGGGCACACAGGAAGGGATAAGACACTGGACAGGGTATCCCGTCGCTTTTGGTGGCCACGCATGAGCAAGGATGTCACCGACTGGTGCAAATCCTGCGTTGTGTGCCAACAGACCCGGCCACGCAACGGGTATCCAGACGGTCAGCTTAACCCCCTGCAAGTCCCAGTAAGACTGTGGCAAGTGGTTAGTATCGACTTCGTCACTGGGCTGCCCCGCACAGAGCGAGGGTACGACGCGTTTGCTACCTTCACGGACAAGTTGTCCAAGATGGTGCACGTAGTTCCCATGCTTTACGCTGACAGCTCAGCTGCACAGATCGCGCGCATGTATTTCGACCAAGTGTGGCGTTTGCACGGCGCTCCCATGAAGATCGTCTGTGATCGGGACTCCCGCTTCAGGGATGAGATGCATCTCGAGCTACATCGGTTGATGGGAGTCCAGGTTGCCTCTACCACGCCGTACCACCCACAAGGTGATGGGCAGGCAGAGCACACAAACCACACGGTCGAACGCATGTTGCGCGCGTACGTCGACGCCAACCAGCACGATTGGGATTTATGGTGTACCCCGGTCGAGTACGCCATTAATGACTCTCGTTCCGCCGTCACGGGATTCACCCCTTTTGAACTGACGTATGGTCACGCTCCGGCCTCTCAGCTGGACTTCTTCGTGGAGGCAGCACTTGCATCACGGAGAGGCCGAGCTAAGGGGGGGAGGGGCGCAGCAGTAAAAAAGGGTACAGCCCACGAGACAGCCCGCCAGTTTGTTCGCCAGTTGCAGCTCGCTAGGGAGAAGCTGCTCTTAGCTCAGCAGCAACAGATCGCCCAGTACGACGCGCGTCACAGGTCCAGGAGTTACGCAGTAGGCGATGAGGTTTGGGTGGATGCCACGCACCTCACCCAGCCGGGCGACCGCGGGTTGCACAAGAAATTGCTTAAGAAGCGCCTTGGGCCCCTTCGGGTGCTGGAAGTCTTTCACAGCGACAGGCAGATGGCCCTTCCCGCGAGCGATAGAGGCGCACCGTCGGCCTATAGGTTGCAGACGCCTAAGCAGTGGAAAGTGCACGATGTGTTTACCGTGGACCGGCTTTCGCCAGTAGAGTCGGGCAGCCGCTTCGTTGAGAGAGCTAAGGAGATTCCCCCTCCTCCGTTGGACGTCAGCGGGCGCAAGGAAACCCACGTCGAGAGGGTGGAGCGTTCGCGCACGCGCCAGCGCCAGGGCAGGAGGTGGACAGAGTACCTGGTCAAGTGGACAGGAATGCCCCGCAGTGAGAACGAGTGGAAGACCCGAGAGGATCTGGAGTGGGACGGAGCCGGCAGGCCCGGTGTTCCCAACCGAGCGTTGTTGGAGTTTGAGAGGATCGAGGCTAAGAGAGTGGAGCGAGAGAAGCTTAGGGTCCGTAAGAGACGCGACGAGTCCGCAGGAGCGGTATGGACCACGCTATCGGAGGAGCTCAAGGTAGACGGAGCAATGCCATGGGTGCCAGAGGAGAGGTTTGATGAGGAAGTAGGAACTTTCGCGAGAGTATCTGCTCAGAGCACCCTGCCGCCAGTCAACGGAGCCGCAGCACTTGAGAAGGAGCCAGTCGGCCAGTCTAAGATTCTTGTATTGTTTTGTGGGACCGGGTCAGTCGAGAGGCAGTTCACTAAGCAATTTCCCAACAGCGAAGTAGTTGCTGTAGACATTCAGCCCAAGTGGGGCCCCACACATTGCGAGGATATCATGCGATGGGACTATCGACAGTTCAGACCAGGACACTTCGACGTAGTCTGGGCTAGCCCACCTTGCACAGAGTACAGCCAAGCGAAGACGGTAGGCATCCGAGATTTGCGTGCTGCGGACAGGCGAGTTCGTAGGACATTGGAGATCATCCGGTACTTGAGGCCCGAAGCATACTTCATTGAGAACCCGAGGGGAAGAGAGCCCCACGGGTTGCACACGCGTCGCTGCATGAGCAATCTACCAGCTCCGCACCTCGTCACGTACTGCAAATACGGGACCGCATACAGGAAGCCCACGCACATCTGGACCAACGTTCCGTTGCGCACACCCTTGCGAGTGTGCGATTCCGATACGCCTTGCGAGTTCTTCCGGCAGCACGGTAGGCACGAGAAAGTAGCGCAAGGAGGGCGCGCGATGAGAGCCGGAGGTGTGTTCGCGAAGGGCATGGGAGCGCGAGAGAATTTGTATGGGATTCCGTCAGCACTGTTAAAACAGCTTTTCCACAACCTGACCCTACATGAAGAGGTGCATGCGTTCCTGTCTGAACTGCTTGTCAGGGAGGATCTGAGCGAGATGAGCGTTTTAGTCCAGTCAGCTGTTGTTGAGAGTGACCCGCCCGAGTTTGAGCCGGAACCGATAGCGTTAGCGGGAGTGCGAGCGGAGGTGACGATCATACCTGAGGGCGGATGGGAATCTGACGCGAGTGGTCTTAGCGATTGAGAGCGTTGGGGAGCGTCGGGAAGAGCGGTGGCTCCAGCCTTGGCGAGACCAGGCGGCAGGTGAGAACCTGGGTAATCCATCCGAGAGAGCAGTGGCTCTAGCCTCGGCACAGCCAGGCAACAGGTGGAAATCTGTATAATCCATTTGAGCAGTGGCTCTAAGCCTTGGTATGACCAAGCGGCAGGTGAGAACCTGGGTAATCTATCCAAGCGAGCAGTGGCTCTAGCCTCGGCGCGACCAGGCAACAGGTGGAAATCTGTATAATCCATTTCACGAGAGCATTGGCTCCGGACCTGGCACGACCGGGCAGCAGTTGGAGATCTGGGTAAAAGCTCTAGCACTCCGAGGAGGCGGTGAAGGTTTAAAACCTTTCCTCCGGGCCGGCATCCCGAGAACTGTCAGGTAATTGGCAAACCTATTGTCATCCCCTGTAAGTGTACCGTGTTGGGAGGTTTAAAACCTTGAGCGTGGTAATGGATGTGAAACCTTGAGCCTTGGGGGAGCCTGGTAGTGCAGATGGCAGACCGGTGAGAGGCCGACCCTTGTGCTTAAGAGGTCGATCTCCTTATTGCGGTGTGTCTTGGGAAGTGTAATGTCATCCCAGACAACAGGCGGCTGAGACCTGTATAATCATTCAGAGCAACAGTAGAAGATCTGTATAAAAACTTTACTGGTCCGACGTGGTCAGCGTGGACGTGACCTTCCCTAAGGGGGGGGGAGTTGTGCTAGGAGGCAAGCACAAGAGCAAGAAAAACGGCTAAGTATAAAACGCAGGAGTACTCAGTACGGAGTACAGTAGGACCGATCAGAATGATGTTGATGTGAGGTGCCTAGACTGTTGTACGGAGTACTCAGTACAGTTGAGTTATGGAAAGAGTTCCTGAATGTATAAGAACTCTAAGAGTAACCCGTTTCGGGGAGATGAACTGAACTGAGAATTGTAACATAAAAAGTAAGAGCCGTATCCGCTGTATATTGTGTATTGAAAGCATACACTTGAAAGCAAAAGCATAGCTATTAAGATTTACGAAACCGAAGTCTTGTAGTTGACCAACCGTAAGCATACCTCGTGCGGTCGTTTAATAAGTGTAGAATAGTATAAGTCCGAAACCGTAAAGAAGAGAAGAAGTCAAGGTGTAGACTCCTACAATGGCTAAGCTGATGGCGTATCACTCGTGTCCTACCATAGCGACGGTATTCGAAGTATGCTTGCGTTGGTGTAATTATTTGACACTTATTGTCTAGCATGTACGTAGGAACCTTGCATCAACCACCATTGTTGTATACATACATACCCGATATAATATCATATGCGAATCCCCGATTCATGATGAGCTGTCCGACGCCGCCATAAGCCCTATACGTGTAAAGGCCGCTTGGTCGTGAACACGTGGCATGTGATGAAATTCGTACGGTACATCGGTGCCGGTAGTGGCATATTTTTTAAGGCACGGTACCACACATTGTGAGAAGTTAGGTGTTACGGTACGGTACCCACATATATGCGCATGCCTGGCACTACTCGGTATTACACACGCAAGGAGTACATGTAAATTACTAAATATCAACCCTGGTTTACCACAACGCACTTATCGCGTATACACACCACCGTAGAGGCATCCGATAATAGACACGGGCCGCGACTTAATATGCAACGACGCTCCTCCCGGCGCGAACGGGGCATACAAAGCTGCATTGGCAATTCGCGATAGTGAAGATACAAAGAATGTAGATTGATTATGATACCGGATATCCACGATAAATTACACCCACCGCATCATATTCATCATGATAAAATGATGTAAACACACTCGCACTCTCAGCATATGGCGATGTATATTGAGGTGTAAATAAATAGTCGCCGAACTTGAATCGCTGCGGGGAGCAAACAAAATTACCACACCCGATTCCCGGAGCCGAATCTTGCCATAAGCAGACAAACGAACGAACGAACAAACGAACAAACAAACAAACAACCAAGCAAGCAACCAAACAAACAAACACTCAAGCAAGCAACCAAACAACCAAACAACCAACCAACCAACCAACCAAACAAACAAACAAACAAGCAAACAAGCAAACAAGCAAACAAGCAAGCAAACAAACAAACAAACAATATACACATTATAACAATACAGTACTAACACTTAGATGCTGGGAGTTCCCGTCGGAGGTGATACTTTCGTGTCCGAGGAATGTGGTACGGTGACAGTCTTGGCAGTAGCGTCATCGGTACTTCCGATGTTAGAGGAGCTGAATGATCCCCAAACGCAACTGGTGTTGTTGCGTTTATGTGTCCATCTGAAGTTTATGTATTTGATGCGTGGTGTTATCTTCTTCAATCGGGTGCGTTACACTTCGACGAGGGGGTACAGCGCAGCTTGCGACCGCAGATTGTGGGACGAAGCCCGTTGCCGTTGAACGAGTAATCGGTGACCGCCAGTCAGTTCCCACGGTCTGGGGGGCTTGGGTCTCTCAGCCACCCAACGACTGTAATTGGTGGGGTGGGTAGGCTCTTGGGCTCAGCTGTGGCCTCGTATGCGGCTTGGGGTGCCAGCCTTGGAGGATTTCTGCCTCTCTAGTCTTTGCAATCACGGGAGAGGCTTGGTGGCGGGTTCCAGGCGTTGCAGTCAATGGGTTGGCCCGAGTTGGATTCAGATCTTGGGCGGGGTCTCTTTGCGCAGCCCAAAATTAAGCGTGGAGAAGGACCTTGCTGTGATTTAGAACAGATCCGACTGACTTATTGATTTATTTGACCAAGCCGCGCCTGCCTCTCGAGCTCGGTTGCTTTCCATTTCCCGGCGTGACGCCACTGCTCACCTGGCAGCCATCCCCGCGTCGCCTTCCTTTCGGCTTCCACCCACTCGGGCATCAGTTGTTGCCTTGACTTTGCAATTCCGATGCATATTTTATAGCTGGCGTGCATACATGTATATGTGGCGCCCTTCTATTGACCCCCTTTGGCTACCACTACTTTGTCTGTAACGGCCGTGGATGGGCTATATAGTGGCATATATATATATATATATATATGGTGCAATAGGTCGGGATTCTGAATTTCAGAAATTTAATCGGCGAAAACTGTGCAGAGCTAAAAGTAACAGGACGCCGCCAGCAACGTTGCTGGCGGCATCAGACGAAGCTCCGCGTAAAAAAGAAATCCGCAAAAAAAGAAACGCTAGTCAGGAAAGATGTTGGGAACGAATCGAACCCAAACCGGCGGGATGCAGCCCGCCGGTCTCCAAGCACCCATGCACTTCAGTAGAGCTAGTTGAAAAGATGTCGCCAGCAACGTTGCTGGCGGCGGCTGCAGAAATCGAAGGCACAGCATGATGACAACCTGCAGAAAGAAAACGCTGCTGGCGTGAGGACAGACGTTTGGAATTGAGCTCAGACCGTCAGGCTGTGAAGACGCCCAACGGACTCCAATCATACCTGCAACGTAGGAAACAACCTTCGGGCCAGCAGCGGCTCACGCGAGAACATCGCAGGACGCCCCCGCCGGGCTCCACGCACACAGCTAACACCGTGGCAAATTCAGAACATTCGCTAAGATAGGTGGCCCGCAAAAGTGGTTAGTCAAACAACAAATCCAGAATGTTGAACAGCAGGTAGACAAGCTCAAGCAGGGCGGCGCAAGATGAGAGCTTGAAGAATGATACAGACTTTCGAGACCAGGATCTTACGAGATGATTGTATCCTGAAAAGTGAATTTGAGATCGTCAGAGCTGATGATCGGTCGATTCAATTGAATCTAACAGCGCCCTGTGGGTGGGTACAGAAAATCCAACGGTATCATATTAGTGTATAAATGCATACACGTAGTGCGAGTGCGGTCCGACGTACAGTATATATAACTATGAAGCGTGAGATGCGTAAATATCCGATCGAATCTGCTAGCCGTGACTAGCGATCGAACGGTCAGTGTGTCAATCGCTCGGTCGATGTTTCGATCCGGCGGTCCGGACGGTCGACATACAGTTGATGTAAGAGTGAACGTTATGGTACACGAATATTTCATAAACGATAGAATCTGTTTTTCTGAAAATTGGAAAATCTGAAATCTGTCTGACCTGGACTGCTACCGAACCGCAGAATGCGTTGGGTGGTGTGGCTACAAAAGTCTGATGAGGGCGCAGTGTGGTGATGGAGCCTTGTGCAAGCTGAAACGATTGGTTCTGAGTGAGGATGGTGGGAGATTTCTGAACAATTTCTCCGATTCTCCTATAAGAGAACGAAAAATTTCAGAGAATTTTGAGAGGATTTCCTTGGCCAATTCTGCGATAGCTACAAAAATGTACCGAAGCTACAAGATGTCATGGGGGTAGCTACAAAATGATGATTTTATCGAGAAGTCCCTCGTACACTAAAGAATTCCAAAAATCGATGATGCTCCCACCACACCTCATCCTGATTCCTTTAGCGCGCGTCTCGCTGCAGAACTTGTGCGAAGACTCTAGTTCAATATCCATGGGGCAACGTTTCACTTTTGAGCTGAACTGCACGCCAGAGCTGCGCTTCATATGCAACAGGCGGTGGCATTTGGAAATCTCTCTTGCATCAATGCTATTGGCGCAAGTTCATAATGCGATTTTCTTCACTGCGCGTATCAGCTTGTGTAAGTATATATAGCAGCCACCATCGCAACGTTCATGCGATATCACGAAAATGATAGCATACGTTGCGTGCATCTAGCTCAATAACTGAGGTAAAGTATATAATCACTACAGGGCACCGAGGGTGACATGACACAACCTCGCAATTTTTGTCTAAAACCTCGCGGGACTGGTACACGATATCGTGAGACACGATTTTCGACCTCGTGGGCGACCGGACACGCGAAGATGTCACGGTGGTGTTTGGATCTTGTCAATGTGAACTATATGTCAATAACTTTTCTGACAGCTAGCAAAATTAGGATTTCACCGTATATATAAAGAGGTGTCAGAAACTTGATTGTAAGGTTGTCATCTCACAATTGAAATGTCAAAGGCACAGCAAACAAGCAAACTCATTCAAATGCCAAAACAACTACCAAGAAAAACATCATGCAAATTCCCAGCGTTCACCCATGTTGATAATCATGACTAGCCCTGCAATCGATTCCGTAGCCCTGCGAGTCGTGCAAGGCAACCACTATCCGCTGCAGCCAGTAGGTCGAAAAGCTCCGCGTGCTATATGCAGAGTATACCACTTCCATTACATCGTCAGGGAGCGGGCCTTATCGAACATTGTTGAGGAATGATCGAATCTTGTTGAAGTAGTCGTTTCCTTAAACACTAATTTCGGTGCTTTATCACTTAAGTCGTATTATCTAATACTGTATGTATGCTACTTCAACCGATATTTTGAGGGTCAAGATGTCTTCGGATCAGAATTTTGACATGACACTAGAGAAAGATCAACTCACAAACTTGACAACATAGGTCTCCAGCTCTTTAAGCCGAGCCCCTAGCAGCTCTTTAAGCCGAGATGGGTACAACCAACTTAGTAAATGATTATATACAATAGTGTAGCAGTTATATCGTGGAAGTGGCACACGATATCGTGTACCAATCTCGCGATATTGTGGACCAGTTCCACGATATCGTGTACCAATCCCACGTGGAATCGTGGGATTGGTATACAATATCGTGGCCAACTCCACGATATCACCACGACGTGCGCCTCAGTCAGTATCAAATCGAACACCCGTTAAACAACACTCAATGATGGACCAATGGATATCTCCGTCGTCGCTTCTGTGTTCGAATCGACAACCAACAAGTCTGCTAATGACTTACTCATATCGGCCACTCTATGATTTGTTCAATGCGGTAGCCATGCATGCCCGACAAGAAATATCTAAATCGAATGGCATGTTGTTTGTCTGCAGAGATGATTTCTCTATACCCTACAGCTGATGAACAAATAAATAGCAATGATATGGATGCTGACATATTTTCGGATTGTAAATTGCCGAATACACGTCGATGATCTTGATTATTCAGGCTTGACCGCGATGGAGACGTGACGAGGTAGGCTGAAGGCTTCATGATCAGGTGCTGCGGGTTATTGGATAATTTAAATACTGTTTAACACTGCTGTGTTTCACATCCTCGTACGGTCATTTCGATTTCGGGGCGGAAATTTCTGTGTCCATTAATATTGTACAATAGGGATACACTTGTGACATCACGTTATCATATCATTTTGTACTGTAGCAGAATATCATGGAATAATATTTCTCTGTTAAATTGATTCCTTTGCATGCTTGCTTTGTATTATCGCCCCTCCCCCCACCCCCCCTGCCATGTACTGACCTCAGTAAAGGTGTAAAGGTAAATTTAGAATAGATATAGTGTATTACCTTATGCACTTACCCCCAGATATCAGCACTGATGATGTACGAACCACACGAGTGCTGCTGACCATTTTTCAACATGCATGCAAAGGGGCCATTCCATGCAAGGCGCCTTTCAAGCCAACCAGAATTAGGCACAAACGACCTGCACGGTCGAATTTATCTCCACCAATAACACAAGTTTGCTTTTAGAACCAGAGAACGGTGGTGTGTTTCCAACGGCGGGAACAGCCAAGCTGCAGAGCATGGAACCCTAGCTTGCAGATGAGCATTGGGCTTCCAGAAGCCTCTAAAGAGACAAAAACTATTTTGGAACAGGCAGATGGATTTTCTACCGTATGTTCAGGAATGCGCATCCTTCAGCTTCCGCATCATGGTGAAGAAGTATTCCCATCAGTAGTTGGTGCGAGGCCCGATTTGCCACTGTCTGATCTAAGTTGCTCTGAATCCATCAAGGGGTTCACTACACCCCCTGAATGACGATTTGAATCAAGGGATCCAGAAGACGATTTGTACGGGGACATCTCCAGGCTTTGGGTTGGTTCAAGGTCGCGCTGATCGATGTGCGTGTTTAGATTGGACAGACGTTCGTCAACAAAGACGCTGTCAAGCTTGTCAACGAACCTTTTCATAGAGGTTGGGGCCTCCAGTGGCACGGCTGAGGATACCTTCTCGTCGCCAGAAGTGCTCTTTCCGGTTGGCACATTCATCTTCTTGAGCATGAACGGGGTGGAGCAGCCCAGGCACACAAGGGTAATCATGATGATCCAAGAGGTGCAGGAGAGGAGCAGATTCCGGTGCTGGCTCGGGAACTCCAGCACCAGCGCATAGGCAATGGCCCCACGGAGGCCCGCGTGGAACATCACGAGTTGGTAGTTGCGGGGAATCTTCCAGGGTAATCCGTCAGGTCTGCCCGACGATTGGAATGCATTGATGACGCCGGACAGCAGCCCGATGTTAAGCCCGCGCCCGAGGAGGCAGAGGAGGAGCGTGCACATGATGAAGGGGAAATTGATGGACTCCTCTCGGTTGATCGCCACGTTGATGCCCACGATCAGGAAAATATACGACTCGGACAGGCAGGCGAGCAGCCCCATGAAGTCGAGAGTGAAGGTGCGGGCCGCTTGCGAACGCAGATTCCGGTGCATGAAGTGCTTCCCAACGAAGCCGCACACCAGCGAGCCAACGATGCCGGACAGCTCAGCCAGCTCAGCCATCTGAAACGAGATGTAGGACACAAGGAAGATGATCACGGCCTGCCATGCCGCAAGCCCTCGCAGCACCCCACACGTGAGCGCTCGGAGGTCGAGATCGCAGACCACACTCAAGAAGGGTGGAGGCCGCGATAGCGGCCAAGAAGTCAAGGACCCACGCATCTGTGCCACGCCTCATCCATGGCCGGCGCCAACGCAGGCGCCCCGAGCAACGCGTGGCACGCCTCACCCAAGTCTGCCGCTATGCCAAACACCTCGAGGGTGTCCACCCTTGCCCTCCTATCACTTGACTTCACCGTACACTGCTGCTTCACATAGCGCCTCGAGGAGCCCCCTCGAGGACCCCCACCCTTTCCCCAAGCCCCCAAGCGTCGAACCTCACTGAAGACCAGAGCCAGAGAGAGGAATCCTCCATGGTCTTCCGCCAAAACCCTTCCACCGAAAGAACTTACCCCAGGGCGGCACATTGCATAGAGCCAGGAGAGTCCACATCATCACAACCGCTCTGTCACACGACTTCACCTTCAACCAGTGCCTCAAGAGAAACCACCAGGGTTCACACCTCTCTCCCCACACCCGCTTTCACACTTGACGCGAACGAGAACGCCTCGAGGGGAACCCCTGGCAGGAATCAGTGCCAAATATCACCTGGGTGCGGGTATCGTTATGCGGAAGAGCCATGTACTTGAGGACGTATGCACCGCCACAGGCGACAAACATGCCGATCATGGTCGAACCGAACATGACCCAAAAGAAGATGCCGATGCCAGCGAACGCGCTCTCAAGGCTGGCTTTTTTGGTGATGAAGGTGCAGAAGGCGCGGTACATCACGATGGAAGCGGCGTCGTTCATGACGCTCTCGCCATATACGAGCCCGTTGAGCCACGGATCCACCTGGAGGCTGCGGAACACCGACAACGTGGCCACCGGGTCGATCGCGCTTATCACTGCCCCGAAGGCGAAGGCCTCTGCCCATTGCATCTCGGGAATGAAACCCGCTGACATGAAGCCGCACAGCCCAAAGCCCACCACTAGCGTGGACATCAGTGTGCCCAGAATTGCAAACAGCAGGATCTTGCCGAGCTGGCGGAAGAAGAAACGCTTCAGAAGCGTGTAGCTTGACTCGTATATGATGATGGGCAGCAAGATGAGCACAAAGAGTCCCTCGTCGAACTCGAGCTCTCTAATGAATGCGTCGTGTAGGTCTTGGTCGCCCGCCGTGACAACGAAAACCATGCCCCCCCAAAACAGGCCAGCCAATGTGAAAATAAGTGACTCCGAAATGGAGTACCAGTGCCTGTTCCAAACGCATCCCCCCATCCAATTATCAAAAGCCTTTAAAAAAAAGCCAACAAAATTCCGCCTCTACGCCTCTCAGCGGCCAGCCCCACCTCCCTACCCCTCGCAGAGCCCCATCGCC
>LGRX02023289.1:0-33333 GCA_001247695.2 Cymbomonas tetramitiformis | reverse complement strand
CCCACGCAGAGCCCCATCGCCTCTACGCCTCTCAGCGGCCAGCCCCACCTCCCTACCCCGCGCGGAGCCCCATCGCCTCTGGAGCAGCAACAACAGTAGAAGCAAGAGCAGCAGGTTCGATGCCTTCGCATGTTGCAGGATTTAGCAGTACTCTGAGCACTTGGGGTAGCTAGCAAGCATCGATGACTGCGAGTAAGAACCAGAAACCTACCTCACGTGGAAGAAGGTGCCCAGAATAAACCCTACAATAAGCACCGTCTCAGCTACAATGAAACCCGAGGTCGTGTAGAAGTCGGCCGTAACAGCGATGCGGTCGCTTGGGGCGGCTCTACGGCCCAGCTTCCACTCTGCCCGGTCCAAATCGCCCACGGTCCACTTGCACTCGTGATGACTGCAATCCTTCGAGGTGATGAGCCCAAGAGAAACGAACTCGGTCTTACCCGGAGGCATGTTGTGAACCTCGAACACCACCTGCAGAATTGTCCAATCTTCCCTCAAAAAGAAACGGCAGCAGCATGGCCAAAGGTTCTTGCTGTGTTGGGTGTAAGTAACGTTTGTCCCTCCTATACCCCCCCTGAGGCTGCCTCCCTCAAAGCACCGGCCGTCCCAACGTTCCCTCCCCGAGAATGCCTGAGCGCCAAAAAATGGCAAAGCGCCAGCCACCCTGCCTGTCACTCCTCACCAGCGCCTCCAGAGAACCATCGCCCGTCCCACCTCCCTACCCCCAGGATGCCTCCCTCAAAGCGCCGGCCACCCTGCCTGTCACTCCTCATCAGCGCCTCCAGAGAACCATCGCCCGTCCCACCTCCCTACCCCCCAGGATGCCTCCCTCAAAGCGCCGGCCGTCCCACCTGAGAATGGGGTAACATCCCTGGGAAACCGGAGCTGGAGATAGAGGACCATCTCTGTGGAACAGAAGCTGAATATAGGACGATATCCCTATGGAAGTGGGTCCGAGGATCGGGCACCATCCGTTTGGATGCCTCTCAGAAGCGCCAGCCAACCACCTTGCTCTGCCTCGTGGAAGACACCAAAGGGCATCGGCGCTCTCACCTTTGATGGCGAGCGTGTATTTCCTCCTTCACCGTACGTCTCATCTTTCAGCGTAAACTCGATGGTTCCTGTTTTCCCTGCGAAGGACGTTGCTGTCAGAGACTCATACATCCCTTTCCGCACGATTTGGTACTCGGTGTCGCCGGAGGTGTTCGTGATCTCCTCCGTCTGGATGCTCCGCCCGAAAGCCATGCCCGAGTCATATGCGAGCGCGTGCTCCTCTTTGTTCAGATCAGTGTTGTCCAAGGATTCGTCTTCATTGGTGCCGTGCAAGCAGGCTTTGGGAAACAGGTCCTGTGTAACTTCCACGAAATTGCCATCGCGAG
Organism: Cymbomonas tetramitiformis; assembly: GCA_001247695.2. Classification (NCBI taxonomy): domain Eukaryota; kingdom Viridiplantae; phylum Chlorophyta; class Pyramimonadophyceae; order Pyramimonadales; family Pyramimonadaceae; genus Cymbomonas; species Cymbomonas tetramitiformis. The sequence continues at coordinate 31,954 of LGRX02023289.1, read as the reverse complement.
CCACCTTCACCGACACCGTGTCTTTCGAAAAATCCTCCTCCGTGAGGGCTTGCTCGTAAGCGAGGCTGACGGTGAGCATGCCCTCCATGGCTTTCCTCACCCCCTCTTCGTCGAAAGCCTGTTTCCAGACATTAGCGTTGGGCCATTCAAGGCCGACCCACGTCCAGGAATCGTCTGAAAGGCCTTTTCTGCTGAAGAGGGACACGATGCAGCCATTGAGGAAGTCGTAGTTCTCAAAGTTTAGCAGTAGGATACGGTTCTCCTCGTGCAACACTTCATCGATAACATCCTCAAGATCTTCGGAAATATAAGTATCCAACAACCTATCACAGTTGTGCGAGGCGTCAACTTCGATGATATCCGCTTCCAGGTATCTAGCGTAGTGGGTGAGTACGATGTGCGCATCCTCCGCCTGCTCCTTCACCTCCTCGAGGTAGTTCTTCATGTCCGTGCTCCCCACCAGTGTCAGCAGGGTCGCGCGTTTCCAGCCGTAATGCTTCAAAAGTTGGAACATGGCATCCGTACGGATGCTAGGCTCTGGCTCCATATGGAACAGCATAGGCTCTTCCGTATCGTGGTATGAGTCGGTGCTTGTGTATGTCGGCTGGAATATTACGTTCGGCAGGGAGAATTTGCGAGCTTCATAAGTGACGGGCAGAATTTCGATCCCCCGCCGTGGGCCTAGAATGCCAACTGTGTGCTCAGCAATTGTAGCGTTGTCAAGGGCCCGAGATATTTGATACCACACGCTGTAAGGTTCGTTCGTGCTATTGATCAGCAGCGATTCTATTTGAACGTGCGGCGCTGCAGCCAGCAAGCCTTTTTGAAGGCTTTTGAAATTATTCATTTGCACGGCACAGTCGGCAGCCAGGAGGTCCACTGGAAAGAAGATAAAGGCTGGGGAGGGGACTTCGTTTGGCAGGATAGACTGCACTTCCGTGCCGAAAGCGAATTGCATGAGCAGTCCCATTAAAAAAAGCACGTAGGGGTAAGTTGCTTCCGCCATGCTCGTCTTGCTAAACGGCAAATCAATTGAAACAAACTTTTGGGGGTAAGAGACGATCTTGCTCAGCAGCAAAGTAATTGAAACGAGTTTTGGTAGGAGACGTTACAGATTCAATCGGAGCTTTTAAACCCCTGAGATGTCGTGAGTAGTTAGTTACACGGGACGCAAGAGATACCGAAAGCGAAAGCGACCATCACGATCAAGTTCAAACACAAAGACAAATAGCTGTAAGTGTTTGAACTTTAATGAATTCTGTTCAGAACAGTTGTGGCGGATATGTCGGAATTTGTTCTCACTTCGACTTATACTTCCTTTCGTTTATAGAGCTGGATCCTATTAATTCATTTAATGTAAAAAGTCACAACTAATTGTGTAATTGAGTATTTCGAATTTTCATGATCTATTTCGCGGAGGTATACTTTTGGGCAAAAAATACAAACTGCATGTAACACCCATATTTAGGGTGTACTTTTTTTTATCTCTATGACGGTTAGCCCTCACACGGGTGTGGGCAGGTCGGTACCACCGAGTTCACTGCTTGTGGCGGGCTCTAGCGCGACGCAGGTGCCCACTTGCGAAGGACATAAGGTGGGAGGTGTGGAGTGAATTTGGGAGCAAGGGCTTGCCTTGTGCCGCCCTAGTTTTAGTGCAAAATGGTGTTATATAAGGTTGTCGAAAGTGGCCCCGTAGTAGTAGGGAGGGCTGGGGCTGATTGGTTGAGGTGACTAATCTGGCCGCATAGGCCGAATCACTTCGATTCAAGCGGCGTGTAAAGCATCCCAAGATGCTAGAGGGTTGCCGAAATAAAGTATTTGGGGTGGTTGTTGGGGGGGCGGGCAAGGTGAGAGCTTAAATTCGAGGCGGGCACATCTGAGGGCCTCGGTGTCACTCACGAAGAGTGTGATATATATATAGTTGAGGTATATATTCACAGCTCGGGAAACAGTCAGGAACTGGTGAAACGGCTAAGACGATTTGATAACACAATTACTCAGGGTTTTGTGTGTGTCGGATTGTCTGTCGGAGAGCACGTGACAGACTGCAAGTGACACTCGCAGTGAGGGGTGACACAGAAAGGGGGTTGACTGTCAGTGACACAAAGTCACCCCCTTCATGACACCACCTCACCCCGAAGGTGTGAGGTCACAGGCAGGATGCAGCAATTCACCCTAGGTCCTAGCTAGTACACAAATGTTACTCGGCCCATTGGGACCTTTTTCAGTCCATCTAGTGGCGGATCCCCGCGTGGGCGATGGCTAAGCAACAATTGCATGTCTAGGCTTGCTAGGTCATAACACAAAACTGCCGATGTCTGTTCTAATTCTTGGTGGCGGTGGTGCCCTCGATGGTGGAGGGTGTCGAGTGCCACCAAGGTGACGGTCAACCAATCCCTGTACGGTACAAGAGCCAAAAGCGGCCAGGCACCACCATAGCGAATGCGTCGATGGAGAGGGGGTAGGGAGGTGGAAAGTGAAAAATGCGGAGAGGGGACGTGATTGAGTGCATGGGAAGAAACCCAAAAGGGACGATGGCGAGGGGCGAAGTGAGTGCGATAGCACCACCAGACACCACCAGATGGTGACTAGGGGGCGTGTAAGGCGAAGGCGAGGGAAGCGGAGAGATGAAGTCGTGGAAGTCAGAGAGTTCGTCGTCGACGACGGAAATGTTGGCGTCGAGGTTGATGTCTGGTGCGCAAGCACTACCAGACACCGCCAGAGCGTTGCCAGAGGTAAAATGTCGTTGTCGAAGTAAGTTCAACGTAAAATGCAACGCTACCATGCGGGCACGCTGACGCAAAGAAGCCATGACCACTGAAACTGTAAAATCTGAAGGGGAAGAGGTTTGGGTTTGTGGCGACAACTTAAATTTCTGTAAAATTAACCATTTCCAGCGATGAAAAAACCAATGATGGGTCAAATTTCGCGGGGAAAACGCCGGTCAGGTCAAAAACTTCGTGAGATAAGCCAATTTTGCTGCAGGATAAGTGCTGCCAGCCAGAGCGTAAAGTAAAATCGTGTTGACAAAGTAGATGCGTTGATAAAGAAGTGGACACGAAAGAGAACTCAAAGGGAAAACGTAGATGAGCGAAGATGCGCGGAAGAGATCCGGGAGATACGTGGCCGCGAATAGATACGTTGTAGATACGTGGAAGCAGTCGTTGAAACGGAGATACGTTGAAGATACGTTGCGGCGAAGATGCGTAGATGCGTAGATACGAAGATGCGTGTAGATACGGGAAATAGCCAAAGCACCGTTCACGAAAATACGTGGAACAGGCCGATAACCTCACGAAGAGTGTGATATATATATAGTTGAGGTATATATTCACAGCTCGGGAAACAGTCAGGAACTGGTGAAACGGCTAAGACAATTTGATAACACAATTACTCAGGGTTTTGTGTGTCGGATTGTCTGTCGGAGAGCACGTGACAGACTGCAAGTGACACTCGCAGTGAGGGGTGACACAGAAAGGGGGTTGACTGTCAGTGACACAAAGTCACCCCCTTCATGAGTCACGCGTGAATGGTACCAAGGCTGCCAAAAACCCGAACGTCATAGAGATATCAGCTCCGGATTGAAAGTGGGAATCCGAGCGGCACGTGCATCACAAATGATGTAAAACATGTCCCAAAGGTTCACTCGACCCCTAGGGGGGCTTGGAACCCCGTGGATCCGCCATATTTGGGGTAGCATAATGATTTAGGAATAGAAAAGTGCATAATGGGGAATAGAAATTATGACCATTTTGGGGGAATATATTATATGTCACATGCCGTCTATCGTTTGTACTATGAACTATCACCAGGTACCCCGGAGGTACAAGCGCAAGCGATTCAGCGTGTGCAATATTTTGCGTCTGGCACACCGCCCCTTCTTCTAAACAATTTTTTGCATGTAGCATGAAGCATAATTTTTTCCACCATTCGATTCTAAACGGCGTTTGTATTCATTAGGTGAATACCTTTCGTTTGAGCTATCGATTGGCCCCATCCGCAACCGCATCAGCTTAGCATTCAGTCGCGACTGCAAGCTAAGTTGGTGCGGTGTGAGATGGTTTCAACCACTTGCGGCTTTGCATAATAGGGGTTTTCGTGAGAATCTTCTCACGAAACTTGGCAGTGATATTGTTCATATCAATATCAGTGCACCCTCAAGAGCATATGGCAAGCCGTTGAGTATATTAAAGACGGCCGCGTGTTGGCATCGATGATGCCTTTTGGGTTTGAAACCCAAACCCAAACATGCCAAACAGCGAAGGGCTTCCCGTGAGTTCCAGCGCACGTAACTTTGCAAAATATAATGATAAGATGTATATATGTCACTTTTCTGAAGTGCAAGGTTTGCGATAGCTTGTGCGCGAAGTTAACATATTATTTCTTTGGCCCATATTCATGAGTTTGAATATCACGCTAAAATCTGTGTCAAAGAAATAGTTATACCATTTTGCGCACAAACTTTCTTAGACCTTGTGCTTCGAATATATCAAAGATAAACATCTTGGCAATATTTCTACGCAGTTACGTGCGCTAGAACGCACGGGAAGCCGTTTGCTGTTTAGCATGTATTGGGTTTGGAAACATTCGAACCCAAGCCCAATAGATCTGCCAAAGAAATAAATTGACACCGGAATATCCAAGTACACTAGATATCAGAAAGTCCCGTACTCGTGTGGATAAACTGTATAAGATAAATAAACCCTAAGCTAGATATACCCGGAACGGTCTCGGACGGTCTCGGAGTCTAGCCTACCTGTGACACAGCGTGTGTCACAGTACGAATCTACAGATCAGTCAGCAGTCCAGTGTTGGTCCTAGGGATCTGTCATAGGGGCCTGACCGGGACTCCCAGTCAGGGCTGCCTATACAGATTTCAGCAATTGATGGTTTTGCCAACAAGTTATCTCAAACCTTGAGCTTCTGAGAACTGAAAGATATATGTCTTGTAAATATTTGTGCATAGTTTCGCGCGCTATAACGCGCGGGAATTACTTTTCAGTTTGGCTTGTATTGGGTTTGGGTAAACTCGAACACAAACCCAATAAATCTGCCAAAGAAATAAAGTGATGGCTTCGTGCACAAGGCTTTTGAGGCCTTGGGCCTTTGGCAACTAAAAGATATATATCTTAGTAATACTTTTGCAAAGTTACGTGCGGTGGAACTCACGGGAAGCCCTTTGCTGTTTGGCATGTTTGGGTTTGGGTTTGCATGTACCCAAACCCATGATGTGCAACACGCGTTTTGCGCATAGCTTACATCAGAGGTTGTGCGTTTGAGGGTGCACCAATATTGTTGTTAGCAATATTGGTGCCAAGTATCGTGCGCTAGAACGCACGAGAACCCCTCCGCTGTTTGAGTTTTTATGCGATGTGCATGAAAGTTATAAGGGCATATCAGCTTAGCTCGCAGTCGCGACTGCAAACTGAGCTGATGCGGCCACGGATCGGCTCAGTCAAGAGCTCAAAAATTCCTACCTAGGAGTCTAAATGATATATCTATGTGCGTTACGAACGTTGGAAAATGTTTTCCTAATCTAATTTACTCGCAAACAGTGTGGGCTGTGGGCTATACGTGCAGTGAAGCCTTAATTTAATATTCACGGCCGTGAATTCCAGATTCGGGAGGGCGTAAACGGTACGTTTATGTCATGTGAGAACTGAAGTCGGCTTGGTTGCAAAGACCTGTCTGGCATTTTCCCTAAGTATTTTCAGACGTGTTCCCAAAGTGACCAAAAACCGAACGATCGGCGATCGAACGGTTTTTGGTCACTTTGGGAGTGAGATCGTGAGTTTAGGCTTGGTGACAACACGCGAGACAACACTAAGTATTTTCAGACGTGTTCCCAATATCCCAAAGTGACCAAAAACCGAACGATCGGCGATCACGGACGGTTCTTGGTCACTTTGGGAGTGAGATCGTGAGTTTAGGCTTGGTGACAAGCTGACAACACGCGAGACAACACTAAGTATTACAGTCTGAAAATACTTAGAGAACTAGAACACGTCTGAAAGTACTTAGGGAAAATACTTACAGTCTGATTTGTTAAATATGCAATTTTAACTAAAGGTGGAAGGCTTTCTCTCCGGGAGTGTGCCCCTGTCTAGCGAAATAAAGATCTCCCTAAGATTGTATACTAATCTGAGTAATCTTTTGCTTCAAAATATTGTCACATATTCCTACTTAGTATGTGGATGGGTACCCGTTTCGCAAAGAATGAAAACCCATAGCGCAACTATTGCGGGTTTCATATTCTTTAAATTCCACCCGCTTCCGCCAAATGAACGCGTCAGCCCCAGGGCTCTTCATGAATAGGATTAGTAATCATGATTTTTTATTTGATTAGGCCTTATTTCCTATTAATCAAGTCATGATTTGGACCCCTACCGTACTAATCAAGTCATGATTTGGACCCTTTCCTATGAATCAAGTCATGATTTCGTCGTGAGCCTATAAGTCATGACTTGATTCGAAACGTGATTACTATGCACGATTTTCCCGCGCCACCCGACCGATCTCGCCCGACAGACTGACGCAGTTCCAGTTCTAGCCATCTATTCGTTGCGTCAGGTCTGTTCGACAGCTCACAATTTTCACGCTCCCCCGCAAAGCTGTTTTTCAGCTTCCGGCAACACTGCTGGTTCGTTCATTCAGCAGACATCATACCGACAATATGGGCCGACGGAAGAAAGAGCTCTCATCGAAGCAGCAAACACTTGCCGTCCAACAGTTCCCGGTGTTGAAGAAACCCCTAGATCAAGATCAGATGATAAATATTCCGGAGATGAGAAATACTCTGGTAGTGTCACGCGTCACGCGAATGTGATAGTGGAGATGAGAAATATTCCGGAGATGAGAAGCCTCCCACGTGCTTGCGCGCGGCCTATCGCGGGAAATGAATGCAATGTGAATTGAACTTAAAACGTTCACCGCATATTGAGTGTAAATTACCCCTCGGATTTTAATTGATTGATTGATTGATTGTAATCGAAAATTCGAATTATGGGTACTAATCACACTAGTAATCATGATTTTTTATTTGATTAGGCCTTGTTTCCTAAAAATCAAGTCATGATTTGGACCAACCCCGTACTAATCAAGTCATGAGTTGGACGATCGCGGTACTAGTCAAGTCATGATTCGGACCTTCGCCGTACTAATCAAATTATGATTTAAGCATTTTAAAACTAATCAAATCTAATCAAATTATTCATGAAGAGCCCTGGCTCAGCCCACAACGAGATGTGTGGTTGACCGTCCAGTCTGTGCAATTTGTTTAGGGAAATCAACGCATACGAAATACTATTTTTGCTAACGCTTCCCTCATTCGTTGCCCAGGCTCTCTTGCAAACGAGCGCGCGAATGAGGGAAGAAACGCCTAGCGGAAACGTGGACGCGGTTGACATCCGCGTTTCCGCTAGAGGTGAAATTGCACTGCCAAACGGTCAATATGTGTATATTATGCATATATGATATGCGTGATATGATCATGTTGTGCAGGATGCGTCCCTGTTGGGCGTGAGTCGAGTTGGCTGGCTCGAATCACGCCCATTACCCCCCCTCACAAGAGCCGTCCAGCATCCTAGATTCCGAACGGATCTTGCTTCCAACCCTTTCTAATTTAAGCAGAATTGCCTGCACACTCGGTATCGTGGGCAGGAACTCGCGTAGCATTACGTATCTCGTTCGATGAAAGCCACGTACGGTACCTGGTTCAACGAAAGCCACGTATCTGGTTCAACGAAAGCCCAGTATCTAGTTCAATGAAAGCCCCGTATCTGGTTCAATGAAAGCCCCGTAATCTTGCTTGCGCAAAAAAAGTTGTTCCTAACACTTATTACGCAGTAGAATGTATATGGAAAGTTATGTTACCGTGTTAATGCCCCGTGTGATAAATGTGATAAATACCCCGGTTTTGACCGTAGTTAGGAGATGTGGAAGCGTGGTACGTTTTTTTCGACTCTGAAGAAGCGAAAGATTTGATATCGAAAAAAACGCAAGAGTTTCACACACAACTGTACAAGGGAGTGGAAAGCAAGGGCTACTCACACGAAGGAGCTCGCCACCGAATCTACACTTCCCGCATGTGTCAAAGTGACCATCACTACCTACGGGCCTATCAACGAGTGCAAGTTTCTCCATATTGCGGTCGCTCGTATCAAGTATCGCCGCTGAATCCATGCAGGGGTGTTTGACTATCACTACTTGCGCTTGGACTTGATTGGCCAGTAGGAAGGGCTCTCGGTTGTCCATAGTGTACTTGGAGGTGTCCCATGGGTTGAAGGTGTAGTAAGCCTTGGACACCTTGTCCACGCCGAGGATGGAGTTCTTCAGCTTGAAGCTCGCGATCTGAGCTTCCGTGGGCACGGGTAGCCAATCACACTTAAAAAAGTGTAGAGCACACCGCCAATGGTAACCCGCAGAATGGCGTTGATGATACCATATCTGCGCACGAAATGTTCAATGTTTTTGTAATATACGTACAACATACCCTCAATATGTTGGGAACGCATTGCATGCATGTTGCAAAGATATACGAAAAGGCAAAGAAACATGCAAAGTGGTGGTTGAGGTCGTACCTGTCCTCCCACTCGTCATCGGCATCGGCATCATCCTTGGGGAACCTTGGATGCGCGGACGAAACACTGGGTTGTCCCTTTCCCTTTGTCCCCGTCTCTAGTGCGATAGAAGACACCGCCGATGTTCACCTTGTTGTACTTGGAACACATGGGTTCGGGGCCCATCATGAGCGACTTCTCGTAAGCCGTGTATTGACGACCGAGCCATCCTTCAGGGTCCTCCAATGGACCGAACGCGATCTCGGGCACGACCACCTCTGATCGGTACCGCAGTGCTTGTTTAGAGCGCGCGGCATTCTCCCTGTGATGACAACATATTCTTAGTATACTTACAATGTATGATAAACATACAGAAACAAGTTGACAATATGTTGCAGGTATACTACAGATAGTACATGCGTGCGAGCTTGCAGGTTGCACCTCCGCCGGAACAGGTCGTACTCAGCATGTTGTTGAAAAAGCTTTCGGTAAGCGGGAATACTCGCTCGCATCCAGCGGGTGAGTTGGTCAATCTCCAAGGACGTTAGCTCCAATGGCTTCCCCTTCTCCCCGAAACGAAGGTAGTGACCACGATGCCGGGAGCGGGGCCCGCCATCAAAGCCCGCGGGACACGGCCGGCAACAACTCTTTCTCGGTTCAAAAGCATGGCGAGGATGCCTCGTAGGGAGCGCAAGGTTTTCAACCTTAAATAGCCGTTCATGATGCTTGGCACGGGGTACGCATTGTTCTTCACCCATCTTCTAGCTAGCTTGCCATTCATGGACTCGAACTCTCGAAGGCATACATCCACCATTCACGCACAGGTCCAAATATTCTTACATACCTCATGGGCTCTTCCATCTCGGCAGCCATGGCATCCGTGGTAACTGAAATTAAAGGATCGGCTTCGCCCGCCGTGTCCTTCACCTCACCCATCTCCGTGTCCTTCACCTCAGCTGGCTCTTCCACCGGAGATCTGCTTCGCCCACCGCAGTATATCTCCCACACATATTCAATATACCCGCAACGGTTTCCGATATATTGCAACCTATCATATCATGAAAAATCAGCATGCAAGTTGAGGTGCCTAAATATTCTTACATACCTCATGGGCTCTTCCATCTCGGCAGCCATGGCATCCGTGGTAACTGAAATTAAAGACCAAACTCCAACCGCACAGATCAAATCTGGCCAATCTTTTATTGTCGAACCGATCCTTCAATGTCGCCCAAGGCACCGAACCTCCCGCACATTGTCTCGTGTAGGATTATCGAGTTGAGAGTCGTCGGCCAGCAGCGAGCCGTATGTAGTCGCCTCAAAGTTGCCATCGTGTACTAGGTAGACAACAGTTGCCATACGGATCGGTGTCAAAATTGCTTGATGACCATCGAAGAAGTCGTAGGCTTCTTCCGCATTCGTTCGTTGGTAGGTTGTCTCCGTCGGGGGTAATGTCAAGTGGAAATTGGTGAGGACTACGTTCCGCGTCAACAGTGACTGCATCAATGAATCCAGCAATCCCGAAATAGTACCTGCTGTCGGATAAACGAGCTGATTTTGCCGCCTCGTGCGCCTCGGGGGGCGCCTCGCCCGCATCTCTGCACAATATCGTCCCAACATGTTTTCAACATCCCATCAACATGCTGCAACCATCACGATAGCGTGCTGCAGCACTATTGCAGCGAGCCACGTGAGGAATGGTGGGAGGGAAATCATGCCCCGCGAGAGTCCCTTACATTGCCTCTTGCATGCCACGAATCCTTTCGACAATCCGTTGCAAGCAATTAGGCACCGGTGGAACAAGTCGAAACGATTTCCCCTTAAAGGTTACCGTTGCCGGTTCTAGCTTCAAGATGTCGGAAGGTGGTAACCAAGCCGGCCACGCGGTATTGTCTCGAGATAAATCGTGCGCCAATCTGGAGAAATCGTGCGGGAGCAGTCGCGTTGGCAGCCACTTATGATGCCACATCGTGTCGTCCACTTCCGCATAGTGCGGATCGACTTTCCTGCAATGTGTTCCAGGATCCCTACATTATGCTCTCAATGGCTACTGCCCCGTGGTTCGGTACTATCACAAGTACCAAGCCTTATGCTTCATTATGGGCACTAGAGGGGGTGTATGTGTCCCATGAAGGTTTCGAAAAATCATTTAGGACCCTTTTGATTTATTGTTGTTGCTGAAATTTGCTCCCATCGACTTTAGGTATGTGTATGCGCGGCATGCTTTCGGGGGGTGAAAGACCATAAAATTAATTAAAAATTTGGGTACTATTACAAGTACCCGCATGTTTCGCCGCATAACTCCCGCTACACGCTCCGGATGAAGATTCGGAGACCTATGCCTATTCTACTAATCTTACGGTGGGTTAACCCGCCGTAAGAGGAATTTTCGGCGGCCTCTAGTGGTGGTGTTATGAGGTCTACGGTGTCAAACCTATCGATTTTCAGACAGTTTATGAGTTGAATGAAAGCTGAGGAACATACTATGGATGGATGCGATGTGCCCCATGTGTGTAATGCGCTCGCGAAGTGGGGGGGTGTAGCGGGTTCCGATCATATATGCTTACGGTGGGTTACCACATAATTTTGTATATTGGTAGATATGTGACCTTCCTCGATGGCCCGTTGGAAACTTGGAGACTTATGTTGTCAAGTTCTCGAGCTGCTCTTTCTGCAGTGTCTTGTCAAAATTTTCATTCGAGGCCATCTTGACCCTCAAAATGTCACGCGAAGTGAGGGTGGTATGACGGTTTTTACGCTATATGACACGATTTATATGCGATAATTGGTTTGCCGGTTTGGGTTTGGGTTTTCAGGTTAACAAACCCGGATACATCCGATATAATTCTTCGCGGATGCCTCTTGGGAGTGTCTAAAGTCATCCTGCCACCATGAACATGACCAGGGGGTCAGTTTAGGGGCTGAAATAATCGTTTTACTTAGGGTTGGGTAACCCACCGTAAGGGGTCCTTACGGTGTGTAAACCCACCTTTCGTAGAATAGGCACCTATGTTGACAAGTTCGCGAGTTGCCCGATCTGCAGTGTCTCGTCAGATTTTCCATCCGGCCTCATCTTGATGCCAAAATTTGCGGTTGAAGTCGCGGGGGTATAGAAAATCTGGGTATTTGCAAAACTAAGCGAAAATTGAAGGCCAAAATTTTGCTACCCAACGGCATTCGACGCCCTCGTGCGCCCAATATACGTGTGTTATAGACCATTGGCGCATAACGCAACTCAGTTTGGGTGCCTGGGACGAAAATATATGAAGGGTAGCATCTCCATATCAAAGGAGGGCATCGAAAAAAAATCCGGCGTTTCGGTACTTGAGATAGTACCGAAACGCGTTTCGGTACTATCTCAAGTACCACGGGGCAGTAGCCATCAATATGTATGTAACATATGGTAACCATGTTGCATACATGTAGCAAAGAGTCCTGTGAAGCAAGAAATAAACAACCTCAACGAGAAGAAAGAGAAAGAGTGCTACCTCGCGGACAACTCTAGTTCCATCGTAGATATTGGAAGATGTGGAGGCGCAATCCACGCCGAAAGGCGTTCCTTCTTCGTAATCGTTTCATACTCCGGGTCGCGGAAGCCTTCCGCGGTACTCGAACCTTCCAGGAATATGAGCATGATATTGGGAGGGGGTTTGAGCGATGTACCCTCCTGAGCATTGGAAGGTTTGATTGGCGCTCGATCGGCTAAGCACCCGCCTTGCGCGGGATTTCTCATCGCGCGCTTGGCTAACGAAGATTGTTTTACGGGGGCGGGCGCCTTCCCTTGGACGAGGGCGGCGGCTCTAGCCGAAGGCAAGCCGGTTCGATGTCGCTCCGTATCACTTGGTGATGATGATTGAGGGGATCGTTCATGGCGAGGTCGCTTTTCACCATGAACAATTTGATCTCCTCGGACCATACTACATTGAAGTCCCCTTTACCACGCCCATCACCCTTCGAAAATGTACGGCAACTATTGTCAGGGTCATGACCGATGACATATGTGTCATACATGTCATACGTGTCATACCTGTCAGACATGTCATACCATGTCATGTCATGTCAGTCGGTCGCGTCATATATTATTATGACAGTCGACAGTATGGTCGACCATGACTGTACATGTCGAGTCGCGTCATATATTTATGACAGTCGTCAGTACGGTCGACGATGACTGTACATGTCGCCAGATGATAATGTCATATCATCAGGCATCCCTGTCATCGAGAGTTCGTATGTCGAACTCGAAGATGGCAAAGCAAAGATACATCTTGAAAACAAACAAGAACCATCTTGGCTTTCAGCATGCGCGGAACTCGCGTGCGCAGCATGAACGAACTAGTCGTTATTACCATGCTGGTCCTTCAACCTACGTCTCGGGTTCACAACCCAATGGCGGTACCATCTAAGATGATGGGAGACGTTAGGTACAAAAGTGAGGAAGCGTTGTGCTTCAGCAGATCTACTTAGAGAGACTGCACTCACAAACCCGCTCATCCGTACACTTGCATTGCTGTTCCACTTTGCAGTGTTTATTTTGTATATTGATAATATATTACGGCGCTTGTTTACATAGCCGTAACAGAATGGTATTCTAAAAGTCGTCAAGGCACGATACTCGAGAACTCAAGTGGGTGCAGCGATAGACGTAGTATATTTGATATTGTTCGCAGGTTTGCAGGTGGGCGCATATCGACAGCGCTCGCATAATATTGAATATCTGCAGGGCGAATAATATACACTCGCATATCAACAGCGCAGAGATAGCGCGAGGAGATTTCTCGCAGCATACACGCGGAAACAGCTGATCGCACACATACGCGATAAGGTGTGCGCAGGGCATACATCGACGCAGCAATGAAACGTATTCGCATAAATGGTTCGCAAATGTATGCATGTTCGCAGATGCGACAAATCATCGGCGAAATCGCTTTCGCGTGGAAAATCATCAGCGCAGTATCACGATTTTCATGATAGCACTAAATTGCTTCATACATGCAGCATGCGCGATGGTCACTAATTTACAGATGCAGCATGCGCGATGGTCGCATATTTCTACATAAGTCAATCGCAGCATGCGCGCGCTTGTATGAATCACTTTCAAAAATTGTCCAGAATGATATATTACATAGTTGTCATTGGCAGAATTTTGATTCGTATACATGTCAGCGCTCGCATTCGTATGCGACGTACATCAGTGATTTTTGCAATGCAATTCAATGCAATCAAGGAAGTTCCTTCGCACTGTTTACAATGTCAGCGCGTACAATGATTTATGGCCTGTCAGCACGATATACGTTCTTCATGATTTCGTCACATGCGAAGAACGCCCGATTTTAGCGCGTACAAATTTTAATGTGTTTACGTGCAGTGAGAAGCACATATGCATACGCCCGTCGAAATCACATGCAGAATGACTGTATACATGATCGTTATGCTTTGGATACATTACCACTACGTTGCTGTGAAAGTATCATTATCATACTGCAGCAAATTCCGAAGTGTTCTGATGGCTGCACAAATACTTTGATCATCAGCATTACTCTTATTAGCATCACAATGATCTGTTCACAACATGTGTGTGCGAATCAGCACACACACACATGCACGTATTTCACTTACAGCAATCATCAACATGCAGTGCATACACTTTTATACCATGCACATATCTTATGCTGAATGATTGCATTGATTGTGAATTGTACATGCTTTATTATACTGTACAGCTTGATCACGATAACAACTGTAGTACATAGAGCATAAGCATATTGCAGTGAATGCTAGTCTATATTCGAATCCATGTAGCAAAGGGTGCCTGAAAGTGATCTTAACACCATAATTAGTTTGTCATGCCTGGTGGAGCCGAGATGCTCTCCAGATCACATGTACATTCTATAGTGGATCACTGGATGGAATGCTCACCTGAGCTTCATGTAAAATCTATCAGCAACTCATTTTGTAATGAGATTAGCATGGAATTACAATGATCCCTAAACTTGATATATATCATGTTAGATGTAATCAGTACATGGTATGCTGACTGTCTTGCATGATAAATTGTCTAGGATATTGTGATATCCAGAACATATTCTGCAGAGTGTGTACAAGTAAACACACACACACACTGACATAAGTACTAATCAGCAGTACTACACACTGCACATACATTAGCATTCATTATACATGTTAAAATTCACTGACTCAGAGTGAATAGATCAACTATATTGTACATGGTAATATAGATACCACTTCCAAACACATGTGCGTGGAAAGTGTCAATGATGGCGATACATAAGGGAACAGGATAAGATAACATGCTGTAGGGCTGGATGGAGAATATCTCCAGACCCGAAAGCATTATACAGTGTTCATAATGCAGCTGGTAACTGCTGAACACTGTCCATACCTTTACTATCGCTGGAGCAACTACAACAACTACGTTGCATATTGACAGTTGAATCAGACTTGATCAGATCAATTGCATGCAACACACAGATCAGTATTTACATGATATCTGACAATAGTGTTAAGGACAATCACACACATATAAATGTGCTGTGTCAAGTTGCTGTGATTGTATCCAGCAAAGTCCAGATTTGTTCTAAATGAGATATCGATCACTTTGATAAATCTTAAGTAAGAGCACAGACCTATGCTCAAAACAAATCATAGGTTGAGAAATATCACTAAAGTGGGTGTATCCACTTAAGTTGATTAATCTATACATAATCAGATAATTACATTTGCTGTGCATGGGTTTAAATCAGTAAAACCCAGAATGCTGTCAACCATAAATGTTGATATACAGCACAACTCACTTATTTGCTATGAAATTTGTCATATGCAAAAGTGAAGTTCCTTACAGTGATTCTGTACTTACATTCCATATATACACTGAGATATGTCACAAAAGCAATATTTCAGATAGCTGAAAAAGCTGTAAAATGGGTAAAAATGCTCCACGTTTAATTTCAAAATGAAAAATGTGTGCCCATTTTATGTAAAATTATGATTTTATACCTATTGAGGTATCAGGAAATCATAATGACACATGTCATATATGTGTGACACCCTAAATATTAGGTGTTGAATATATAGGGGTAACGCTATTGCTGTAACGATAAATCGCTCAAAATGCTGTACGTAAAACACATTTTGAAAATTTCGGATTGATTTTTTTTGCTGAAATGAATGTTTATATATCAAATAACAATCCCTGATTTATGCAGCATGTGTAACGCCCTGTAACAACCCTAAAATTAAATGTGTGTAACAGGGGTGTAACGTACCTCCTGAAAACCACCTTACATTTATGTAGGTATTAAATGCAGTTTTGCTTAAAAATCTTTGCAAAAACATTATACTGCTTATTTTTTACCTGTATTAGGGTTAGTGATATCATGTAACACCCTAATCACCATATTGAGTAACAGGGCCACTGTAACTATATACCCTAAAATGCCACATTTATTTCGAAAAACTTCGTTTTTTGGCATTATTATATCATGCTAAATCATCACAGACATGATAATACCCTGGGCAACAACCCAAGAACTGTAGGGCAACAACCCAAAAACTGCAGGGCTACAACCCAAGGACTGTAGGGCTGCAACCCTAAAACTGTATAAGCTGCTTCCTATAAGGACTGCAAGCTATAAGCTATAAGCTATAAGGTATATAAACAACTGACTACCTATGTATTCACACTTCCTCAAGGGGGGAAGAAGGTGGATAGGATTCACACATATCCATTTCATATTCCGATCTGGTGATTTCTGATAGATTGCTTTTGATAAAATCACTGCATCCACAAATAACGTTGAAATCTGTACAACGTTAAATCCACTATCACTAATAAAGTGTAAACTCGGATGGGAAACTATATCCTAATGACTATAAGTTGACTCTTGCTCAGCATTTACATTCTCGAGTAAGTTTGGAATGCTGAACTATATACATAACATATAACCTGATACCATGCTTAATTGCATTTCCTGGATCAGAAGATGATAGTTATATAATGTATATATATATATATATATATATCCCACCTGATGCACTTTGGCACTATAGCCGTATATAAGAGTGGGAAGGACAAGTGCATCGCTGTAAGACTGGTTGATATAGTCCCAGTGTTGAAGGCAGAATTTGGCACCCGAATAACAGCTGATAACTGTTGGTGACCACCATGTAAGACCTTCCAAGCGTAACTCCTTTGTCCTGAGATGCAAGTGAATTGTTCATAATATGTTGACATCACATAAAATCATTTTGATAAAAACCCTATATATTCATATGAGCTGTTGTCACTAGTAACATGGGTTTTTGAATCGTCGAAATGAGTATAACTCCGATGAATTCATTAGTACAGAATAAGCTGTTGAGATTATTCCTCCGGCTGGATTGCAATCATTCACAATCCCTGTACATTCCGGTGACAAAATATTGCACTGGACTGATCACCACATTTGGTATAATCTGTGATATATAAATCACCAGAGAAAGCATTGCAATCAGCACAATGCTGTTTAGACTCACAAAGATGAGTAATATATATTCTCATATGTAATAAACAGAGGCACAATGTGACCTACGCTAAAATCGCGTATGCTCGGGCACTGTATTGTGAGGTAGGCTATTTAATTTAGAATATTTTTTCATAAGTTTAGAATACCCCATTTTATCGTTAATTTAGAATAAGTTTTCTTTATGTCATCCGGCTATGACCGGTGCATGCATCCATGACGTTGTACCTGTACCTGTTGAGCTATCCCCATGCCATGCGAAATATTACACTGAAGAGTTGTCTTGCCGTGATGTCCATATGTCCGAATGGAACCAAAAACCGTTCGATTAAAATCGAACGGTTTTTGGTTCCATTCGGAAAGATTCACGGCCGTGAATCTAAAAGTCACGGCCGTGATTAACGACTCTTTACGCATAATGACTTTTATTATTTGCCATCTTTGCCACAATAGACACTCACGGCGTGTTCTGCTTGACAAAAAGTAAGTAACTTGAAGCCTTGAGCTTCAACTTACTGAAAGATATGTATCTTGGCAGTATGTGTGCCAAGTTTCGTGCTCTAGGACGCACGGGAAGCCCTCGGCTGTTTGGCATCTTTGGGTTTGGGTGTCACGTTCGAACCCAAACCCAAAACATCTGCCTTAGAAATAGATTGCGCGTTTCGCGCAAAAGTAACTTGAAGCCTTGAGCTTCAAGTAACTCAAATATATGTATCTTGGCAGTATTCGTGCCAAGTTTCGTGCTCTAGGACGCACGGGAAGCCCTCGGCTGTTTGGCATCTTTGGGTTTGGGTGTCACGTTCGAACCCAAACCCAAAACATCTGCCTTAGAAATAGATTGCGCGTTTCGCGCACAAGTAACTTGAAGCCTTGAGCTTCTGGTAACTTAAATATATGTACCATGGTAGTATTCGTGCCAAGTTTCGTGCGTTAGGACGCACGGGAAGCCCTCGGCTGTTTGGCATCTTTGGGTTTGGGTGTCACCTTCGAACCCAAACCCAAAGGCAAAGGCATAGGACAGTTTCGTAGATTCTGTCCCGATGCCTTTGCAACCTCGCTTGCTAACTCATATTACAATGAATATTCAACATTCAAGCGTTGGATACCCCACGCCAACGGGAAGCGCTCGGCTGATTTGTTATTTGGGTATGCGCACCCAAATGACAAAAAACGCATCTTTGAAACTCGTTAGTTTCAAAGATGCGTGGCCGATGCCTTCGTGCTTATGTGTGTTAATCCATATGAAATATTCCATGGAATAAATGTGAATATCCCGCACAAACGGGAAGCGCTCGGCCGTTTTGTAAAATTAGGGTGCACCCAAAATACAAAACGCATCTTTGAAACTCGGAAGTTTCAAAGATGCTTGCCGGTCGCGTGCAGCGGTAAAAGGCAAGTCAAAGGGTTTAGAATCTAGAAGAAGTACAGGGGCCTTTTTTTCAAGCAGGACACGCCGTGAGTGTCTATTACAACGGCGCCCACCATTATCACAAGCGAGACAAACCTTCTTAAAGCTTTTTGGAGGCTTCCTCATGATGGCACCAGCGGGAACGAGAGCGTTTGACCTGTGTGCACATTATTTGAACACGAGTCGTGAAAAGGACCACCGGTCATAGCCGGATGACATCAAGAAAACTTATTCTAAATTAACGATGAAACGGGTTATTCTAAGATTAAGAAAACTTATTCTATATTAATTATTTTTCCGTATTGTGACCTGCGCTAAGATCGTGTATGCATGGACACAACATGACTCGTGCCAATGACGTGGACATATTTTTTGCCACGACATCACATCTGAAATCAATAAATCACTCAGAGTAAAGGTGTTGACATCAGTATAGCACCATTATACATATAGTCATGAGGATTTTAAAGAAGACATAGTCTCTCCGATATTGACAAACATGGTACATATATATATATATCCATGCTCTCTGATCATATATTGACATCCCACAGCATACGATGATGGTAATAGCAAACCACTTCGCTGCTGGAGGGTAGTGTTGTATTTTATACAGCACATGCATGGGCACTATATGACCCACGCTGATGACGTGAATTCGGGCTGCATCCCAAAGACTGCGATGCACCTTTGGTGCAATGGGCTGCAACCCGAGAACTGCTATCCAGCTTCATAGTAAGCTATCGCGTCATCACATAGAGGTCGGACCTCTGTTGTATTTAAACGGCGCTTGACAACCGCCTAGCAATACACTTCCTTGAGGGGGGAAGATGATAAGCTAGAAATACAACTAAAAACCAAATAATAATAAAGACAAATAATAAAACAATATAAGTTGCATCATTGTTTTTGTTTTGGTAAGCCTGACTGAATACAGTCAAACCATGCAGAACTCCATGAAGTTGACACATACATCAGCCATGATACATATGAGCTTGATTTTGAAGATCTAGACATTGTATACATCTGGTCTAGCATGTATCCAGACTAGAATTGTATATTGACACGGTGCAAGCACTATAGCCTCTGCCACCGATGATCATTGAAAAGGGCAACCATTCTTGATATTTCATACATATCATTTGATTGGATCATTAAAGGTGTCAAGATTACTCAATGCAATATGCAGGCCACGGCCTGAGTACAACACCTAGAAAGGTCAAAGCCACTGAGCTGACCAATGCAGCATGAATGCTAGCTGCCTTGAAGGCTATACAATAAGCCTATTGCCCTTATGTCTTGATATGTATCCGTGTATTGGCATCTTTTTGAGGTAATTATGCCTATTGAATGAGCCATACCAATCATCTTGTCTTCATTGATCATTACATATCTGATCATATCGCCATTGAGCAATGCCTATTCTGTGAGATTATATATCACAAGGCATTTCATTAGTGCACATTAAACAATTGAAGTGCAACAAAGATCATCAGCTCTACATCATACCAAAAGGTTGAGTTGTTGTCAATTGATTTTTTTAGACACCATTTCTCAGAGGTCTATTCATCATAAAAGACAGAGTCTGTGCAATCATGGCTATTCAGCCTCCGACATAGCTGCATAGCTATTTAGCTTATGACCCAACCGTTGTTAAGCAGCCTCCACGCTATATGGCTGAAAAATGGCAAGCAATCTCTTCGGTCATTCTTGGGCATAGAGCAATCAAGCACAGCCAATCCAGGATGTTTATCCCAAAATTCTCTTCGAATTATTCATATCTTCTATGTGTCATATGAAACAACCAATATACCACCCTATGATGAAAGTCATCTCCTTCAGTGGTGATTTTGCATAGTGACTTTCTTGCTGTTTATTTTCTTCTCATGCTGCAGGTCTGCTGCATCCCTGTGTGATTCGTCCTCGATGAAAGAACAAGACATGTTGAAGCCAGTTTTGCTTTTGGATGAAGAAAGCTCAGAAGATGAAGTTACCAGCAAGTTTCGTAGCTGGTACAACGTTCCGGATGTAGCAGTAGCAAAGAGGCGCTTGCAGAATAAGAAAAACGCTGAGCGTGATGCCAAAAGACGTAAGAAACAATGTCCTCAGTGGATGTTGGATAGTCAATGGTAGCTCTAGCTAGAAAAGTACATTAGATTCAGATTCTGAACATTTAAGTGGGCTTGAATGCACTCAAATTTGTACTGAGTTGCAATTGTCCAAAGTTTTCACTCTGACATCATTACTTATTTGTGGAATAGCATACAATGGTATAAACCATCCACATATTGATTGACACCATATTTGTAATTTCATAACATTTTGGCACATAAGACAAGCATTCTGGAAAGTGACAGAAATTTTATAGTCATAAAACAAGTCACAATTCTATCGGATTGAAATGACACATTCATCATTCATATTTCTTTATCATAACAAGTCTCTGAATAGTGTCTGCCCAAAAATAAAATGGGCACCATTGAGATAAATGATCATGTGCTGAAGAATATACACATATCACTAGGCAATGCCATGTTCCATTCATAATGAAATGACATGTCAGCCATCCATCAACTACGAAAATACAACTCGTAGTAAGTTGTTGTCATTACGGACACTTCTTGATTGACTCTCCATTAGCTTCGATACCAAAGTTAAACTTCGGTAACTCTCCATCACTGATTTCTTTGTTCATCATGACAATCATTTTCCAGAACATTGTCTAAGTTGGGCACACTATAGTGACCCTGAATTGACAAATGTATGTAAGCTGCAACCCAACAACTGCATTTGACATCATCTGGCATTAGCCACATTCAAAAACGTCAGGCATATTGCCAATATGACGTAGAGAGAATCAATGTTCAGATTAACATTGTTACCTCTAAAGCATTCGATGAGTAATCTCAGTCTGATTCGCATAACATAATGATTATTGAATAACATCCTCCATCACCATCTGATTGGTTTGATACATCTCTTTTTGCGAGGGGAAGGAAGAGTATAGATTCATTCATTTTCATACAGCTGCCACACCTTACATCATTGTGATTTTGCTTGGAAAATTAAAGATCTTATCAAAAGTTCCAGCATCTGTGTATAGCAGCCATAAAATTGATGACACGGTACATCATGCCGATCGAAACATCAAATGAAGTCTTATTTGACTTATTGACACATAACGTTCATTATGAAGAAATCATAAATGCACATTTCTCCGGCTCTATCATTGTAGGGGCACTGACATAGGAGAACGATGGTTTTTCAAATGCGAATAAGCTATATTGTAAGCTTACGACCATCACTTTGACGTCAACAGCCTGAGATGCTGATTGTCGAAATTCAAGAGTTGAAGGATTCGATGAATCAACCTTGATACATGTGTTTTGATTGATAAATTGTTGATCCATGGTTTCTCCCCAAATCTAGAGAAGCTGGCACACAAGTTGTTGCCAATGTCTTAAGGAAAGCATCTGAGCAAAGGATTGCCAGTTGTGCCATCAGGCATCGAATTTCATAGACAGCAAAGCCGAGTGAGTAAATCCGCCACTCTAGCTATTTGCCCGTCATTCCTTCCAGGTTCATGACAAGAGACAATTCATCAAAGTCATACACCAATGCATAAGTCGCATGCATGGTTGCACAGTTTGTATCCGAATGCCATTCCATCAAGGTTAAGCATCTTGACAGTAACACTGGCCAACCAAAAGCCTTCCTGTCTTTGGATATCTTGAGCACTCTCATTTCCAGCTCTTTGGACTAGGAAGCATCATGACTGTGCCTCGCCAGGACGCTAATCCTCAAAGCCGCACACTTGAGGCGAGCCTTATGAGACAGTGACCTTTGGCTTGTGGGGCGTCAACCCCTTATCAAATCCTGAACACTTGTTAACACCTGGATAAATTTATCATGATGCAACTTAAGTGGGATTATAAGTTCCACATAATCATATTGTCTACGTATGCTGAAGGCATAACTGCCGCATATGATCACAATAGGTCGCAGCTTCTATAACATTGTGGCTTCTGAGTCAAAAGCTGATAGCCAATGACTTTTGCCAATAATTGCCGACCTAATAATAATCAGGCCGTGGAAACATGTACCCAAGAGGTTTTCATCCATCGGTCGTATAAATATATCAGGGCTGCATCCCAAGAACTGCAGGGCTGCATCCCAAGAACTGCGATGCGCCTTCGGTGCAATGGGCTGCAACCCGAGAACTGCAGGGTTATATCCCTAACATTTTTTACCCTGCATCAAATTGATATGACAGGAGCAGGAATTGATCCTTCCTTGCTAAGGTGTAGTGAGCCTTGTATAAATCATACCCTTACACAGATACGCATATGCGGGTACCAATATCTGTGAAAAAAACTGCTAATGCTACCTTTGCCAAGACCGTGGTTTGTCATCGGATTCTGTGGCCAGTAAATCCGCGCTACCGGATAACTGAGGTGGACGGAGTTGTGATCCTGAGTTATGCTTGACACACATAACTAAAACGAATTTCACATTAGTACGTGGCGAATCCATTCTCACTCATCGCGACAGATGTTCGTCAAAGCGTGCGTACTGGACCATAAAAGGAGTTTGGCAGACGGGTGAGGATTTAAAGTGGACTTATAAAGACCCTCCGATATCTCGTAAGCAGGGCCTTCTCCGTTTGCATTAAAACAAGCCCCCAAAATCGGGCTCCCCATCGCTACCTGTGAACCTCCATAGTAGCTTCAGGAGGGGAGGAAGGGTTGGGTGCCCTATATCAGGCCGAGAATCGTTCGATTATAAAATCGTGGGATCATCGATCGCGCAAAGCGACGACGGCTAGCGCAAATAATCCGTAACGTAGACTTCGGATGCTTTGAATCGTCTAGTACATACATGATAACGTGTGGATCAATCAGTAATCCACAAATCCAGCGTCAATCTGTATCACGAAAACGCTCTTCATTGAACCTTGGAACGTCACTCTGAAATACGATACGATTTCCGGAAAGGTGGGCTACATCCTAAGAACTGTAGGGCTAAATGCCTAAGGTGAGGGACTAAAGTGGACTCAGTTCCCCCCAATAACCTAAAAACACCATGAGGGACGCCTCAAATCGGTGTAAGAAGACTGGTACCAGCAAGAAGCGACAACAACAAAGACATCATAGACATATACAAAGGTATGCCCGTTGTGAGGTCACAACTCTTTTAAGAGGGGAGATCTGTCAGGGTCATGACCGATGACATATGTGTCATACATGTCATACGTGTCATACCTGTCAGACATGTCATACCATGTCATGTCATGTCGTCGGTCATATATTATTATGACAGTCGACAGTATGGTCGACCATGACTGTACATGTCGAGTCGCGTCATATATTTATGACAGTCGTCAGTACGGTCGACGATGACTGTACATGTCGCCAGATGATAATGTCATATCATCAGGCATCCCTGTCATCGAGAGTTCGTATGTCGAACTCGAAGATGGCAAAGCAAAGATACATCTTGAAAACAAACAAGAACCATCTTGGCTTTCAGCATGCGCGGAACTCGCATGCGCAGCATGAACGAACTAGTCGTTATTACCATGCTGGTCGTTCAACCTACGTCTCGGGTTCACAACCCAATGGCGGTACCATCTAAGATGATGGGAGACGTTAGGTACAAAAGTGAGGAAGCGTTGTGCTTCAGCAGATCTTCTTAGAGAGACTGCACTCACAAACCCGCTCATCCGTACACTTGCATTGCTGTTCCACTTTGCAGTGTTTATTTTGTATATTGATAATATATTACGGCGCTTGTTTACATAGCCGTAACAACTATGCTGTAATATGTTGGATATATATTGTGGACATACTGATGACATGTTCAAGGAACTTTCAAGTAAAGCCATAACCCAAAAGTAGGTTTTCGACCCCCCACCGACACAAAAAACGCACACAAGCTATGTCGCAAAATATAGCTCCCGAGTCCACATAACAAGTCTCATAAGAATTGAAGAACGTGTTTTTTCAATTTTTTTAGGGCTCACTTCAACACTTCCGCAACATACTGAAAGGCGGGGCTAAAGGCAGGGCTCAAGGTAGGGCGGCTCAAGGCAGGGCTCAAGGCAGGGATCACTTCAATACGTGAGGGCTCACTTCAATACGTGAGGGCTCAAGACAGGCGGTTGCATGCATATTGACCTTTACAAAAATATTTTAAAAAAACTTTTATGCGAATAGACACGGGAAATAGCGTAGCACCGTTCCCGAAAATACGTGGAACAGGCCGATAACCTCACGAAGAGTGTGATATATATATAGTTAAGATATATATTCACAGCTTCAGGAAACAGTCGGGAACGGGCAAAACGGCTGACAATTTGATAACAAAATTACTTAGGGTTTTATGTTTCGGACGGTCGGTCGGATGGCACGTGACAGACTACAAGTGGCATTCACAGTGAGGGGTGACACAAAAAGGGAGGTGACTGTCAGTGACACAAAGTCACCCCCTTCATGCGGAAGCACAAACTCTCGGAGACTAAGATGGATAATATAAAATACCGTTTACGGCCATGGCTGCTTCTCCATCTTCTAGAGTTTTTTATTGCCTAGCACTTAGCTTTTTCTCTAGATGTCACCCTGCTGAAAAGCGGGTTGAGCCCCCTTTGTGGGCGCGCTATAGCAGAGGGAGTACGAGCCCCTGGTGTTTTCACTAGATAGCCTGCTTTGCAGGGATACCGCACTCTCAGGACTTTGTCCCCTTTGCTAGCGTAAATGTTTTATTATTATTATTATTATTATTATTACGAGGGATTTTATGCGTGTGCTTCGGAAGTCCGAGTGACCGTGACAGCTGCATGTGACACAACTCTCCGAAGGGGGACAGCAGGAGACAGGCTCCCCACTTTATAGTGGGGGGAATTGGTCTCATGTGAAATTACGTCGTTACGTCGTTTTTTTGCAGCGTCCCCGCCCGCCCGCCCGCCCGCCCGCGTCGGCGCCCCCTGGCAAATCATTATTCAAACACCGGCGACCGGGCCCGACAGCCGTCGCGTGTCATGTCATGTCACTTGTATTCAGGATTGGTGAAAGCTACAGTAGTCATTTCCAACGGTAGATTCCACGATTGTTTCATGTTTGCTGTCTATCGTATGTGTATGCCTGTAGCTCTATTGTAGTCTGACGAGATTCTCACTGGCAAACTGAAACTGCAAACTCGAACGGTACAGTATGTCTGAATTTCTTTGAAAACAGTAGGAGTGGCGTGGGTTTCGTCACACACACGACGGTTGGCGGATAAAACAATCAAGATACGAGCAATGCATGCCGGACGACAACGTTCGATAAATATAGCGTCCTTGAAATGCATAGGTATCGATTTTGATATCTCTCACACGTTCAATTTCAGCAGTTTTATTCAAGTTCGTAGACACGGTATGTTAGACGTCGTATATTTATGTCGCTGCACTTGATACGTGAACACTATAATTTCAGGGGTGCGAAGGCTTAAGAGTCATCGTTTCTCGGTTTTCAGCTGTCAAGGTGCATTGGACCGCACCAAAATCCAAGCCTGTTTCGTGTTCCGTACACCAAGAAGAACCGAATTTCTTATCTCGCTTCACAAACCTCGAAGGTAGTCACATGCGGTTTTTCCTGCCTTGAAAGCTAAGTTCCATCCGGCAAGCAGCTATCACGTCTTGATGCGACAGGAATAACACTTCTGGACTCACTGGAGCATATCAGCTGCTCAAATATGACTTCATAAGTGGGTATTTCTGTTGCTCTGATTGGGATCGCAAACTTACCTCGCTCTTTCGACTGAACAATTTACCTTGAAGCGCTTCCTCGAATCTACGCTCCAAGAGAGCCTCCAAGAGAGCGTCTGCGTTGAGGCAGCAGTGGAGGCAGTAGCAAATTTCGCGCACTGACACAGGCAGTGGGAAGAACTTGGAGCTCTGATCACCAATAGTGAGCATATGGCTTCCCTTCGAATGACGTTGGCTTTCGACGAACGAGATTTGGAACAAAGCAGGAGTAGCGTCGAGTGCCAGTAAGTTCATGGAGGGTTCCGCTTCGACGTATGAGAAGCTGCCTATTCATAGTTTTCCCGTTAGTGATGAAGACGGAATCCCGTTGGTATTGTACGTCGGCGACCGCAGTCTGTTCCTTCGAGGTGCCGCCTCTACTTGGGACCAATTAGGACTGGACCTTAGTCATTTTCATCACGCTTCACCTTCACAGACGGCGCGTCAAGGAACGAGGAATCTGAGTCCTGGTGCCTAATCATAAAGCGTAAACGGGCCCGTACAATCAGTGGTCACAGCGGCTCAGTCTCGCTTAGAAGAACAGCTCTAGTCCTTAGCTTCACCAAAGTCTTCAGGCAGACGCGCGCAAAATGCATCCGAAGCACCACTCCGATTGGCAGAAGACGCATGTTGGCACGAAACCTACATCACTTGAATGAGGTGGTTGGTGTGGGCTCAGGAGAAGAAGGGACTCTGATATCTGAGTTAAGCTACAGCAAGCTTGTCTCCTGGCTTTCTCATTTCCCGAGCAGCTTCCTCCTTCAGATTCTTCAGGATGACGGCTCGGAACAGGTCGAGCTCATCCCGAGTGGACGTAATCTTTTGACAGATCTGTTCACAATTCCAATCTGTTCCAGTATCCTGCAATGTGTTACGGCTTCTCCACGCTCATGCCTGCGCTGAGGCCTCAGAGCTCCCTTGCTTTGTACCTCGCAACAGCCGCTCAGCTCGACTTTAGCCACAGTACGTATAAATCAAGACAAACAACACCGGTCTACCTTACGATAACTCTCCATAGCGACTGCAGCTTCCCCTTAATGTGAACCTACAACGGCTGCATTTAGAGCTGGAAGCTCTCCCGCAGCCTCAAGTCGCTGGGTTGTCGTACCCGCCTCCCCTGCGCGTCTTGTGTACGAGCAGGAAGGGCGAGGAGAGCATCGATCTGGATGACCGCGAAGGCGGAGGGAGGGGTGAAGAGCGGCTCGACAGTATTCAAGGGGGGGTTCGGGAGGGTCTGGCTTGCACGTGCTGTGCCGTGCAGGTCACGGTGCTTCAGGTGCGCGAAGGCTTGCCCCAGACCGTGGAGTCCGCCGTCACCGCTGCTGTGGAGAGGCTTGTCGATAAGCCTGCACTGGCAGTGGCGGTGTGCTTACCCCACCCCTCCCGTGTGCTGTGCTGTGCATGCTCTTGAGCCCAGCCGACACTGGCAGGCGTGCTTTCCCTCCTACTCTGCGGTGGCGGGAACATGGGGAGGAATCAGGCGATTCTCATCCTCTGCATTATCCTGAAGCTTCTCTCCTGCTGCCGCCTCGGCTTGGCTTCCAACTCTCTTCAGCCCGGGGCCACCAGATTTGGGCTAGGTCGGGAGCTCTCGCACTCTCTTCGGGGGCGCCGGGATGCAGCCGGAGGCCGGTTGACAGCTCCCTGGCGATAATGCCTGGTGGTGACGTGGCTTTCTCAGGAGACCCCCTCAGAAGCGCCTAGGCGCGAGGCCTCCTCATCCGGCGCCGCAGGGTGGAAGAAGTTAAAGAGGCGCACCTTCCTGGGCAAGTTGAACACGCCGCAGCGCGCCCCTGGTGAGGGAGGTGCAGCCCTGTCTCTCCCTCGCCCAGGCTCCCCACCTCCCCGCCTGCCATCCCCTGCGATGCCCCAGTTACTGCCATCCCTTCTGTGCATCCCAGGCAGGCCTGCCCTGCGTGCGCCCCTTGGCCGCCCTCCCTGTGAGTCCCCCTCAAAGGCTGCCCGGCTTATGCTTGCCCCCCGGCCTGCGAATGAGACACCAAGCATCCCACCTCCTGCATTCCTGTTCTGGAACCAAGCCCAAGGCCGCCCTGCCAGTGCGTGCCCCCCCCCATGGCTGCCCTACCTGTGTGTGCCCCGCCATGACTGCCCTGCCGTTCAGGAGCCTCAGTGGCCAGCCGCAGCATTCTTGCCCCATCCACGACTGCCACTGCTAGCTGCCGTGCAAGTCCGGTGCCGGTGGCCGGTGCCAGATGGCGCCTCTCGCGGGCTTGAGTTCTCCTGGAGCCGATGCGGGGCAAGCAGATGGGACGTCGTCGTCAGTAGACTGGACGAAGGCGGTGGACGCGACGTCCCTCGAGCGTCCCAGCCAGCGCCCTGGGGGGCCACAGCAGCCGCCCTGGGCGGGGCCAGCCACTCCAGCGAGCCTTCCAGCAAGCCACATCTTGTCCAACGCTTTCACCCCTCTCGGGATGTCAATCCGGTGTGACCACTAAGCTTTCACCCCTCTCAGATTGACCACTGAGAGTGTGATGACCCTATGCGTGTGTGCCCGGGACCAACATGCGACATCGCATGGTGGGCAATAATCAGCGCATGCTATCATCCATGCTGCTTTGCATTCGGTTTAAGATGTGTCGACGGTATCTTGTCACGACCCCACCCGCCCTATTCCCGAATGCTTCTCACATCCACTGGGACGATGGTAGGCTGGGGGCATCATGCCGCTGAGTGTGTGCACTTCACGAAGCAGCCAAGGGCCCCGCCGGTTGCACGAGCAGGGGGCATCATGCCGCTGAGTGTGTGCACTTCACGATGCAGCCAAGGGCCCCGCCGGTTGCACGAGCAGGGGGCATCATGCCGCTGAGTGTGCGCACTTCACGATGCGGTCAAGGGCCCCGCCGGTTGCACGAGCAGGGGGCCGGCTCCTTTTAGTGACGCCCGCAAGCTTCTCTTCCGCACAGCGGCTGCAGCTGCACACGGATTGGGGCTCGGAGCGTGAAGGCTCGGGCTGTGTGTTTTGGAGCGTGCCAGGGGCCCCTCAGAGCAGGAAGAGGTGGCCAAAATCGAGACCGCCCTAGTTCCCGCTCTTTTGTCTTCACCAGAGCAGCTGTCGCCAGCTTCATCCAGACCAACCCGGTTCTTCCTCTACCCCTCTACCACCATAACCCGCAGCTTTCACCCCTGGCCTGGTGTGTTGTATGAAGACAGTGCACGCAGATTGGGTGCGCGCACGTGAACCCCGCGTAGGGCCTGCGTCAGGCCAAGTGCAGTGCCCTGTCCCTCAGGGCAGAGGACTTGGATTGGATTCCAATGTGCGTTTCACAGTTTTTCAGTGGTCCGATCCTCAAATCCGGTGGTGGGAGCTCCGCGTTCCGAAAGCAGTCTGGTGGTTGATGGTTATGGCATGGCGGAGGAGTCCCCTGAGATAATTGTGGGGTCTGTGGGGACCCATTTGGATGGCCGGCAGACCCCCTCCTTTGCCGCCACAAGCGCTGCTCGACGTATACGCACCTGTCACACCGCCGCCACTGCCCTCAAACTCATCGACACCATCTCTCACATCGCCTATGCTGCCCAGCCCGCAGTGCGCTCTACCGACTCCGCACGCCCGGCTTCCAATGCTCCCTGCGACGCCGCCGTAGTCAGAGGCGAGGAGAGTGCTTCATGTGACACTGCGGGATTCACAGCGTGCTTCATCTTTCGCTGTTGGATCCTGGGAATTAGAGAGAAAGCTTCGTGTGACGCTGCTGGACTCGCACAGAGAGAAAGAGAGGGAGAGAGTGCTGCATGTGACGCTGATGGATTCACAGAGTGCTTCATGTTTCGCTATTGCATTCTGGGAATAGAGAGAAACCTTCGTGTGACGCTGCTGGATTCAGAGAGAGAAGGATGCACATGTGTCGTTGACTGACTTGCGGTGATGTGTTGGGCTCTGGCACAGCACTGCCGCTCGGCCTCCCCCCAGACGTTGCCCGCTCCTCACCATCCCAGCACATCACCCCATCTTCGCCGGCCATTCCTCATGGTGAGCAGGTCCCCCTGCGCGCCCCAAGCCGCTTTCTGCGTCACGGAGGCGCGGCCCTCTCTAGAGCTCTGGGGAGTGAGCCGCGGCAATGACACAACGCCGGGGTTCACCGCAGGTTACCTCGCCGGGCTGGGATCGCCAGATATCCCGCCGCACTCCCCGCCGTGCCTCGAGGCCGGTAACAGGTATAGCTCCCAGCTCTGACTTTGCCGCTGAGCGCCTGTGCTGCTCATAGCACTTCCTGCTCAGGCCACCTTTCTTGCCAGGCCGCCCAGCATTGGGTCTGTGGGTGAGGGGATGGGTGGGACCCTCGGGGAACCTGCCCGCCTCAGCATATCCACCTCCACGAGCTCCGAGCATGCTGATTGGTTCGCCCGGGATGAGGTTGCGCACTTTCCCGGTGAGGTGGCGGTGGGGATGTTTCGTGGGAGCTGGCAGCTCGGCGCAGGGCGACATCGGGGCGTACTTCCCAGCCATGCTCTCGCCCTCGGACTCCCCGAAAGGTGAGAGCCGCCATGCGCTGTCCCCTTTGCCCAGCCGCAGCAGGGCCTGCCTGCTGACCTTCGAGGCCGCTGTGTTGCTTTGCCCCCTTACTGCTACCCCCATCCCTCGTGCTGGTTGGGCGGTGGCTCTGGGGAATGGGGGGGCTCGCAGCATTGATGCCGTGGCCTGCGGTGCCCTTGCCGCTCCCCCCATCCCTGATGCTGGTTGGGCGGTGGCTCTGGGGAATGGGGGGGCTCGCCGCATTGATGCCGTGGCCTGCGGTGCCCTTGCCGCTCCCCCCATCCCTCATGCTGGTTGGGCGGTGGCTCTGGGGAATGGGGGGGCTCGCAGCATTGATGCCGTGGCCTGCGGTGCCCTTGTCGCTCGGGATGGATGCATTTACCCCAAACCCCGCGTTCGGAGCACTCCAAGGTCCCCGCCCCGCCCTCGCCTCGTCCATTCACTCGCTCGGGAGGGCAGCCCAGTATTCCTTTCGCGCCCGATTTGTTTTGCCAAAGCTAAAATATCCCGTGATAAATCGGACGGTCAGAGCTCTTGCACGCGGCTGCATCCTCGGGGTGGAGACCTCATACAGCACGGGTCTGGCGGGCGGCTGCATCCTCGGGGTGGAGACCTCATACAACACGGGTCTGACTCTTCAGTGGTGGCTGCCGGAGCGCTTCTGGAGGGTGCAGAGGGCCTCCAACTCCAAGGGCCTGTTTCCGGGAATCGCCAAAGTGGAGGGGGTGAGTAGAGGAAGGCATGATTTGCAAGCTGACGTGGGCATGCTGATCCTGGTGTGGGGTACGGGGCCTAGGCAGCCTCTCCACCACCACCTCCCGTGGTAGACCGGGGTAACGGTGATGCCGAACCGATCATAGTCGAGGCAGCGGAGCGCCCAGATCTTGCAACCAGCCCACCCAGTGAGGCGGTGTACATAGCCCTGCCTCCTCCGAGGCCCCTAGGGGGAGCCCCATGGACCTCTCCGCCTCGCACCGATCTCGCCTCCTCGAGTCAAACGACAAGGCTCTCGGATGTCCGCACAGAGGAGCCGAAGCAGCTTGTTGGTACGCCCCCCACCTTCGCCAAGGGGTTGTGAATAGCGCCAACGGAAGGGCGGGTGCGAAGAGCGGTGGGAAGAGGGTGCTGAATGGAGGGGTGGGTGCGATGAGCGGTGGGAAGAGGGTGCTGAATGGAGGGGTGGTTGCCGTGAGC